>JAWDGP010004098.1:0-95000 GCA_033675545.1 Elysia crispata | reverse complement strand
GAGATAGAGAGGAAGAGAGAGGCAGAGAAAGAGACCAAAACAGAGACAGAGGAGAGATAGAAAGAGAAGAGACATAATGAGAGACACACACAGAGAGACAGAGGGAGGGAGAGAGATTTACTAAAAGGATACATTTATTTAAAATCACAGCTGAGAACAACCTCTTTCACATTAGCGAGATCTAGTCTGCTAATACGTGTCGTGTATGTCTTTTAAAAAGTTCTACACAATCCATTGCTTTCATTAAAAAATAAATATTTTGGGAGTTAAACTTTAAAAACTGTTGCCTGATTAAGGACTTTGTAAATTTTGATACGCTGAATCCGGATCTGACGTTTATTTTCAGAAAAAAAAAAAACGATATCAAATTTGATTTTGTAAAAACACTTTCTTCGTCGCCTGTGATAAAAATTCTAAAGAAACCGCAGACTGCACATGGCGCCATGAAGCGTCAACTTATCCCAAATCTTTCTTTTCGTGCGCATTCACTCTATCCGTCGCTTGCAGAAAAGACGCACAAGCCCACATTGGCTTTTCCAAAGAGCTATGGCGTTTGCTGTGTTCGATATCTAAGGCCAACCACTGAGAGGAAGTCGCTCGAGGCCGTACTTTACACACACTCGCTGTCACTGTCAGCTGCCACAGCTATGGAAGGACGGGTGCCTGTTTGACCACTGAGAGAACGCTGTTCCACGAGGCTTTTTTTTTAAATTTCGGTCAGCTCTGAAAGCTTTTAGTACTAGAGAATGTGTGAAAATGTATTCGTCATCTGAACAAGAATATTTTTTTTTTTGGTGAGGACAGTCTTCCCTATCTTAATTTTTAGGCCAAGACGCAGATGTCGAGTTCACAGAATTAAAAAAAAAATAATACCAAATCAATAAAAAAAAAAAAAAGTAAAAAAAAGTAAAAGAGCGAGCATCTCTTGGTGAATAGGGCCTACCAGTATTTGTTCTGACAATTTAGTTAAATCCTACCTTGGTTTTATGCCTACATGAGGATGACCGTAGAAACATTTGGTTAAACCTTACCGCTTGAAGAAAACTTGTAGAAGACAGAGAAACAGACTGATCAGACAGAAAGATAAACATACAATTTTTTAAAAAGTTTTTGTTATTTTACATCGTGGATGTGTAAAAGACAACAACAAGAACAAGAACAACAATAACAAAAACAATAATAATAATAATAATAATAATAATAATAATAATAATAATAATGATAATAATAATAATAATAATAATAATAATAATAATAATAATAATAATAATAATAATAATAATAATAATGCTGATGATGATGATGAAATATATATATATATATATATATATATATATATAGATATATAATTATATGGTTATTTACTATCTGTCACGTCATGGGCAGATCGCTTCGATAGAGAAATCGGCTTCAATTATATCTCTTATTCAGTAACATGCTAATATAATTATGTTATCACAAACAAAAAGATCAATTGGAAATAACAGTGCTTGAACTGATAGTAATTTCTCGCTGACTGACATTTTTAATGGAAGATAAACTGCTTGGCTCGATGCTTGGGGCAGCGTGGGGAAGAATATAGTTTGGATTCTGCCGACAAAGCAATGCCGCTCCGTACTGCAGTATGCTCAATGATAGCTTTGTTTATGTGAGACGCAACTGTTTTCATTAGAGCATTCTTTTATTTTCACTGCCCCGGGCAGCGCACTTACGCCGGGGATAAGCGACCGACTTTCTCTATGTGGTCACCCTGCAAGACATGTTATCGAGCCCGCGGAAAGAGGAATAATAGTTCGGTAAATTTCTTCTTCTAATTAATTACCCACTCTATATCGAAACAAGATTTGAAAGGATTTGTCTCGCAAAAAGGCAGAAAGTTCTTTATTCGGGTAACAGACATTAAAGTGTATTGTTCTTGTGTGGAATTAACGTTTGAAACAAAAAAGGCCAGGAATCAATGGCATTTGTTGAACAATGCTTTTCAGGGGGAAAATGGACAAAAGGTGACTTCCTGGCAGACAAGTGATTGAAATCCTTATTTTCTAGTCCGTAAAATTTGCAGAAAGTCACCACTAGCATAGT
This sequence comes from Elysia crispata, assembly GCA_033675545.1. Classification (NCBI taxonomy): domain Eukaryota; kingdom Metazoa; phylum Mollusca; class Gastropoda; family Plakobranchidae; genus Elysia; species Elysia crispata. The sequence goes on along the minus strand of JAWDGP010004098.1, from coordinate 92,918 downwards.
TATTATAATTATAATAAACAATTTAACCCATGGTATTGAAAAAATACACGAGAACAAAAAAAAAAAAAAAATGATACAAACGCTAAACGTAAAGAAGTTGTATAAAAGGGGGGTGGGGGTGGGAGGAAGAATTCTAGGGGAAAAAAGTTAGAGGGCTGGTGTGGGATGGAGAGAGAGAGAGAGAGAGAGAGAGAGAGAGAGAGAGAGAGAGAGAGAGAGAGAGAGAGAGAGAGAGAGAGAGAGAGAGAGAGAGAGAGACTGATCTAGAAATAAAACCACACGATAATGTCAGATAACTAAGCTTCCAAGGCAAAGGAATGTAAATAAGTAAATGACAGGATAGAATTTATCGGTCTCACTTACGTTTTAAAACAACAAATTACAAGAACTAGATCTAGACCTCGACGACTACAAGAGAAAAAAGAATATGAAAACAAAGCCAAAAATGTCGAGGTCAATAGTAATTTTGTTTTGTTGTCATAAATTCTTTGGGGAAAGCAGATGTTTTTATAAAACAAAATACAATATGAAATCTCGGATCTTGTCACTTACGAGTATTTACGAGAAAATACGACCAACTGTACCAGGATAACGTCTGGCTAATTTTTGTCTGAAAACAGCTGTTGAATCGATGCATAAATTCTAGGCCTATGTTGAATTCGTTTTGAGGAACGGTGCACAGTGCAGTACACATTTACGCAGATTAGATTATTTTAGACCACTAATCCAAGATTTTAAAAATTGCAAGCTCTTTTCAAGGTATTCATGAATCTAAACCTGGTGTAATTTGATCTAGATCTAGATCTATAGTCTATAGATTAGGTCTAATTTTGTCTACCCTTCCACCACTTATAGGTCTAGATTTTAGATCTTTAAATTAGAATTGCTTAGAGTTATAGTCTAGACTAAAATTAAAAACATAGAAAGAAAGAAAAACCAAAAAAAAAAACAAAAAACTACGACGTAATCTATGTACCTTAAACTAAGGGTGTTTTTTTACTATCGGACCAACAGCTATTTGGGTTTGCAAATGATATTTATCTGATGTATTTTGATGTGCTGAATACGAATTTGTAGCTCTCTTTTTGCGCAAATAAATATTTTTCAAGATATTGGCATTGGTTTCTCCCTCTTTATCTTGCTTAGCATGCGTTCATTTCGTCAAGGGATATAACTTTCTAGCAAAAGTTGGTCCGATTCTACAAATTGACCAAACTAAGCTAGGCTCAAGATTTAGATCTAGATCTAGATCTAGTATTATAATTATTTATCTCCAGACCTAGGATCTAGAATCTAGATGATCTACATCTAGATCTAGATCAAGCTAGAATGACGATTGCAAAACATTATAATATACATATTTATTTTTTAAACAATCTAATTCGGTATTATTACAGATATCGGCCCAACTCACCCTAAGTTTAAAATAAAAATTGTACTTTTCTTAATGAATTTGATATGCTGAATACAAATATGAAGGTTTTATTAGTCGCAAATAAATACTTTTTAAAATATAAGCATTTTTGGGTTGCTCTAAAGTCTCATTAAACTACAAGTTTCGATTTTGTTGGGAAACATACAAGTGAAGCCTGACTTGAGGTGGGCCAATAACTGCAATTTTACCTCTAATTCTTATTCTATTTGCCTGTCTCCCTAGATGTAAATCTGGATATTATGTCTCATAGATTTTATAGGCTTCTTGTGATTCATTCTCAATCTAAGCTGTCTGGTGTTTGAGGATGTGCCCGAAAAAAATCCTGATACTACTAAAACAACATGGTACAACTATATATATATAAATACTACTAAAACAACATGGTACAACATGGTACAACTATCAATAATATTTTTACTAGATCTATATCTAGTACTAATACTACCCAATATCTTAACACTCTATAGTCTTAACATCCTCATTTCTTCATGTTCCAGTTGTCTCATTCTTGATCTCTCTCCTTGAGGTCAGTTTAAAGTCCTTTTGAAACAATACCACAACCTTTTAAAACACTGTAAGTTTGTCTTGTGAAATTTAGAAAATCTTCGTTTAACTCAAGTGTTGTGTGTGTGTGTAGTTTAAAAGGACAAGGTACAGTGGAAACTTCAAAAACCAAAGTCTGATAATTTGAATTTCTCATAAACGGAATTTTGCATCTGATAGGTTATTTTTTTCTCTTTGGCTTTGTTGTAATCGGACTCGTATGTCGAAGTATGTCTGATTTGATTATCTTAATTCGAAGTCGATACCACCTCATAAGGCATCTCTCAAGCAGCAAGCAATGCTAATCACTGTCCAAGAAAGGCTACTCAGTGTGCTAACAAATCAAGAAGGGAGCGGATGCATTAACAATTCAGTGCCAGTAGCAAATCTGTACTGATACTGATAGCAACGTGGAATGGGGGAATGAGGGGGGGGGGGAGAGTTGCTCGTTGCAGGCTGGGTACACACTCGCTCAATGAGTCTTAGACTGTTATACCCATTTTTGTAATTCGAATACTCTTAATTCGAAGATTTAATTCATTCCAATACATGATGCAATTCAAGTTATGAGTTTTTCACTGTATATAAATGTGTGTGCTCATACTATAGGATGGCTCTTTTAATTAGCCATGCTTGCTAGTATAACAAAATGCAGTTTATTTGAAGCATTTCTAAGGCCCATGGAAATTAACTTACAGTATATGCAAGAAGTGAGAAGTAGAGCATGATCAGCGGTTTATTTTTGAAACTTCAACTTGCTTGAAACTGGGCATACATTATAAGATTGGCAGCAGAGAGAAGGATGAGAGGGGTTGAACGAATGATACTTGTGTCAATGATGCAATGGATAAAGCAAGACATGTTCAGTGACTGATAGCTCAAGACAGAAAGGGCAAGGGATTAGGAGACCATGTTGAATCATGCATTTATTACTCTTTGTTCAGGACAGTAAGGGGAGGGGGTGGTGTTGAAATATGCTCACAAGTTACACCAGTTGCTGCACTGGAAGTTAGAGTATTGTTGAAATACATAGAGTTTACCTCTCACATCTGTTTCTCTTAGTCTAAATCTCATTTGCAAGTTATTTTGTTAATCACCTGTATGAAGGCCATGTTTAACAGTGACATATAAGGCCTGATCTGAAATAAGCTTACACTGTTTTTATGGTAGTGTCAGGCTAGACTACTGGTACCTGATGCTAACACAGTTGCTATTATACCACTGATCAGATGTGCCCAGCTGATATATTTTGTTTTTCTTACTTTACTTTTTTTTCTAACAGAAAATGCATGATTCATGCCAGCTATTCTTGTTAAATGTCTAAAAATAGTATTCAAGGGGGTAATGGATTTAATAAAATAGTATCAGTGTTTCTATCGTGTGGCATTCAATCAAGAATGCTTATATGGCGTGTACTTTCAGAGAACATCTTTATCTTTCAATTACCTATCAAAAGTTAGAGAGTGAGAGAGTAAACAAAACAACACTACTTGCCCAACCAGCTCCATTGTTTTAAATGATTACAAAGCTGCTAGGCAGCTGACCACATAGTGACCTAGATGCAGACTTCAGGTCATACAGCATTGGGTTAAATGGTTTGTAGAGATAAATGGTGAGTCATTCTATCTAGATTCCAGTGCAGGTTAAACTCAATCCCAGATGCTATTTCCCCACAATTTTAAGGTATCAAATAGAAATGGCTAAGAGTTAGACTACTAATGATAAGAGAAAGTGCTGGGTTTGTCTCTGATGATGTTGAATCTCATATAACCATCCCTATCTGATGGCTTGATTGGAGCCTTAAAGTCTCTTTTACTGCAAAGATTACATTTACAATAACATTGCACTCAGTTGTCGCTTCTCATCTGCGGCAGAAATTAAGTATTTTCATTTGCCTTCTGTCTGCAGCAGTTGCTTCCTGAATATGCTAAAAATTTAGAGATTTTTTTTAAAGACAGGATGCAGGAAACAAAGTGCGAAAATAGTACTCTGAAGGAAGCACATGGGACTCATATATCTGAGTTTCTCCATGACTCACTCACTATTATTTTATAGCAGGGGTGTCAAACTTTTTACAAAGAGAGCCAGATTTGGTGACATGAAAGTTTGTAGGGGTTGATCATTCAGCGTGACATTGTTTGAACCATTAACATTTAATTATTATTGATTTTATGACAGAGGCTGCGTGCCATTGTAAATTTGAACATGGGCCATATTAGGGCACTCTCTGCCTCACATGAGGCCTGGACTTTTGTTGGACATGCCTATTTTAAGGTTATCATCTCTTTACAGCCTACACATTGTGACAAGAAAATAGGTGGGCGTTTAATTGGGGCAATAAATACTTTTCTGTGATTACCTATCTGTGATTGTTGAAATAAATAATTTATAGGTATTTAGAATTTAAGAAAATGTTTTAATGAACAGCCTATATTGTTGATAGTAAAACGTTTTAGGTAAAAATTTTTGCTAGCAATTTTAACTTTCACACTCCATGTAATTCTGACTTTGCTGGTCAAAATTCCTCCTCTGCAGAGGAGACACATGCTTTCTATATTTTTGACTGATTGAAAGAAAGAGTGTGTTTGAGAGCCAACTCTTTATTCATATCTCTTCCTTCCTTTGGACCCAATTTGTGACAACTCTTCCCTAGCCATGATCTCTACCTTTGAAGTTTTACCTCGAGTAATTACTTTCCTGTGAAATTTTACCTTTCCCTTTCTTCCCCATCATTAGTATGGGGGGAACTTTCCCCTTCCCTTTGACACTCCTGCTTTAATGTTAATAGAGATTGTTCATTGTATTCGAAATTTTGACTTCTGATACAAACTGTTTTGAAGCTTGACTATTATCGAAATTATTACACTTAAAAACGCAATTATCATGCTAATATCCACCCAGATATAACAGATTTGTGCAAATTCTACTACAGCCTCATGTAATTTAAGTGTTTGGAAAGATACATTGTTAACCTAGCTCAAATAATTATCAGCTTGTACATACAAAAAAAAAACTAAATGATGAGAGCTTGAATTCACTCCTGAAATCTAATCAATTCATCACCTTAGTATTTATATAAGACCTGTATAAACCTTGAAATAATTGAAATAAGTTCTTAAAATAGCAATTTATTACTGTAGGCTCGTCAATTTATAAACTTTTTTCTGTGAATTTCAGGGAGTCAATGAATCCATAAATAATGGCGGAACCACTGGTTGCTGTACCCCAAGATCATGGGGCGTTACAACCAGAGGCTAATTCAAGTACATCCTCAGGAGATATCTGTCATGAGTCCCAAGCTAAGGCTGAAACTCATGGGGATGCAGGTACTCAAGATAAATCTGACCATGGACAATTCTGCACAGATAGAATGTCAGACTCTACAAGTCCTTGCTCTAGTTCTATGGAAAAGACAGATGATACCAACCATATGTCTGCAACAGAGGAAACTTCTAATAATGCCTCAAATGTGAATATTTCTGCTCCACAAGTAATACAAGACAATGATGTCAACACACCCTTAAACTGTGATACAAGTGTTTCTTGCGACAGCAAAGATGGAGCTGTACAGCAAGATGTCAAGAAGTTCTCAAGAGATGTCAATAATGTTAATGCTGATCCTCAACAAAACCTTAACAGAGTTGATCTTCCAGGTATTTTTGCACCTGAACACTTTGGCAATAGCTGTGATAGAAACAGTCACACACGTTCCATGTCAGAAGGTTCATCTGGCTCAGAGGATGAATGCAGGCGCATGGAAGTGTCACATATAGACTCTGATACAGGGAGCTCCTCTGTCTCACCTCGTGACCATGCAAGCTCAGAAGTCTCTTCAGAAGATCCCTTGGCCGATCTTGAGACTTTGCGGCAATGCACAAGCTCTGTAATGTCAGATGTCTCCAGCTACTCTTGGATGCGTGAGGGAACGATGGGGTCTGTGATCTCTGTAGATCCTGATTCAGCACTAGGCAGAATAAGGGCAGACATTGCCGCCCAAGGCTCAATAGATGGAAAAGGCCAACCTGGAGTCGTATCTGCTGGCCAAATTGAGGGAGTTGGTGATGTAAAACCAACCACTCAGCTGACCAATGAGTTAGTAGAGGGACCAACAGTAACATTGCCATCTAGTGAATCACTGCCATCAAAACCATTGACAGTGACACCTGCTGCTGATATCCAGGAATCTGCTATGCCTGCTCATGAACCTAGTTTACCTCAAACCCAGGGTGGGGGTGATGCAAATAGTAATGCACCTAATCAGAAAAACGTGAATCAGCCAGACTCTTCACCAAATGTTTCAGTGTCACAATCATCAGATGCATCAACAGAACCTAAGCAACTGAAAGTTGCTGCTGAGTCAAAAGCCAGCACATCAGCAGAGGCAACCAAACCACCCTCTCCTGCCAGGCAGAGGGTGAAGAAAACACCAAATGATTTCATCTTTGGAAAGGTTATTGGAGAAGGTTCATATTCAACTGTGAGTATCAAGATTTGTCTTCTTCAACAAGCTCTTCATTCACCTTTTGATTATATGGCACTATAATTTTTTGTAGTAATTAAGACATTTTGATTACAGAATGGTTGAAGACTGTCCAATATACGAATAGGAGTTGACTATGTCCAGACAAATTGAAATAGGAGGCTAAATGATATTGAGGATAGGGACTTAAAGCATTCAGGAAGTAATGTACCTTTACAGTGTACTATTTGCAGGGATATTTCTTGTCATCTACATGTTTCGAGCGCTATCTCTGCTATTTTCTATTTTTTTAACCTTATGTGACTTATATCTTGTTTTGTAGGTTTACCTTGCCAAAGAGGTATCCACCCAAAAAGAATTTGCAAGTGAGTATTTTGCATCATTTTAATACATAAATGAAACAAATCAAATTGAAATTATTGGGGTTTTTTTCATTGAATTCTCTGTGCTTTTCATATTAAAATCTGATGTCGTAAATCTTTGAAAACTATTTTACACATCTTTTTTTTTTTTAAATGGCCCAGCTGTTAGCAAATTTAAAGCAACTTTATGTTTTATTAAATGAAATAAATGAACTTTTCATGTCACTTTTCAGTCAAAATCTGTGAGAAGAAACATTTGATTCGGGAAAGAAAAACTCACTTCGTCATGAGAGAAAAAGAAGTTTTCATGAAACTTGACCATCCATTTTTTGTGAAACTGGCCTACACTTTTCAGGACTCAGAGCGCTTGTGTATCCTTTGTTGAATATGCAATCAATCTGTTTGTACGAATACAAACTTATTTTTTCAGTTAAAACAAAACCACATAAAGTAATTCTTTCATGTGACAATAATCTTATGCAATTTTAAAATCTTTTCAAGTTTTTGTTGTTTTTCTGTCCATTTGGGAACTGAAAAATGATTTTTTTTCACTCATCAAGATAGTATTAAATTCTCGTCAATTTTTTTTTCCTGCTGTACGTGAGTCCTAGTAAAATCTTTTATTTTTTTTAATGCCCCTCCAGATTTAATCTTTTCAAAGGAATGTAGGACAAAAGTATGATTAATGTCATGTGTTTTGCCTTAATTATCACCAGACTATGTATTAACTTATGCCCGCAATGGTGAACTGCTTGGCTATCTTCACAAATTATCTGTCTTTGATGTCCCATGCACAAGATTCTATACTGCAGAAGTTATTGTGGCCCTAGAATATCTTCATCGATTAGGAATAATTCATAGGTAAGACTTATCTTTTGGATCTGTTTGTCTTTTGTATAAATGCTTTGTATATTGAAGCTACCAAAATAATTTTGAATCTTTTTTTGATGTCAAGAATTTCTGCACAGAAGAAAAGCTAAAGCATCACTTTCAGAAAATATTTTCTTGCATTAATCAGTAGTTTTAATATTCAGTATTTGATTATCTCTTAATCAGCTTTCATAAGTTATATAATTTATTTTTACTTTTAATCTTCAATTAATGATGTATTCATCCATGTCTTTGTGCAATTAGATCAAAATGAAATCATATATCTTGTTTCTTGTCCCCAGGGATCTAAAACCAGAGAATATTCTTTTGAGTGATGACATGCATATCAAAATAACAGATTTTGGAACTTCAAAAGTTTTGCCATTAAATGAACATGGTAAAAAGTATACTGGTATCTTGAAATACTCTGGTAAAATAATCAGGACAAAGAAAAAATAAACAATTTCATTTCCTTTTAATTTTTATCTCTCAAGAAGGGATCACTTTTAATTGAGATAATTTATTTGCTAAAGAATCAAAGAGGTTTTTTTTCTTATTAGTTTCTTAAAATTTTTGATAAATCCAGGTTAGTAAACATTAAACAGAAATTTCTCTGTAATATAAACTATAAACTAATGAAGAGGTGGTTACAACATTTTAAATAATCACTTTCCCCAGTTCTTTCATGTGAACTATGGATACATTGAGTTAGTTAAATGTTTCATATAACCTTACCAATATTTTTATTGCAATGTTTTCTTCTAGATCAAGTCACAAATAACTTTATAAGACAATCTTGATGAAAAAAAAACATAAATTGTTTTAAACAAGAGACAATTGCTCTACTTCTGCCATTGTCAACCATTCAGACAATATAGCAGACTCCACAGTAGCTTTAACTGGGATATTAGAAAGTTGACCACAACCACTCAAACTGGTTATATAATGCTATTGAACCCAACTATAGACCATAGTTTGCCTTCACTTCCTGTCTGCCAGCATTAGATCAAGTCTTTACACAACATATCAAATTACTCATTTACATTGTCATGTATCAAGTCTTTTGCACCCAACAACCAAAAAAATTTCAATGTTGCATGCTCAAAACATAGCAAAAGAGATTCCTAGATTAAAATCGCACACTGAGATAGGCTAAATAGGATGCTGTACTGTTTGCTTACTCTGATTTTGGACCCACACCCAGAATGGTGATAGATTAGTCCAACAAGATAGCTAAAATCTTGGTTTTTGCACATTATAGACTGCTTGCATATAGTTTTGATGCTTAAAAAAAATAATTTTTTTCTGCCTCTAAACATTGCTTAAAAGTAAAAATCCTTTTCTACATGGTTATTGGAGGAACCTACATAATTGGAAAGAAATCTCACACTCCCATTCTAACCTGACTTCAATGGTTCTACTGTACAAAGTTATCTTCATTTTTGTCCTTACAATGTCTTAAAGAGATTTTTTTTCGAATGAAAGTTCAGCAGTTTTTCTTGATGTAAAACAAGCATACTTTATGTACAGGAGTGTTTCCTTATTTAATCAAATAAAACTTTTTGGGAACGGTTAGTCCAGTATGAATTATCAAATATTAAGATAGAGAGGAATTTGAATGTGATGAAAAAAACAGAGGGCGCCAACTAATAAACAATTTTTTTCTTTTCTTAGTTTTAGTGTTATGATAATTAATAAATTACATTTTTTTCCATGACAAAGCATGCTTAATGCGCTTTTTAAAAACAGATGAACCAATGATTATAACCAGTTGAAAGTATCTATAACAAAATGAAGTAAATATGATACATAACTATAAATGACTTTACAATTTGGCACATGGCATAAAATTTTGCGACACATCAGCACCCTTGCTGAATAGGTGTTGTTTCAGCATACGTTTGAAAATTTATGAAGATGTGGTTCCCTGATTGAGTGGTAAGATTTTTCCATATTTTAGGACCTGCATAGTAAAGGGAACATTGACCTAAAAATTTGTTTTGTCTACTACATTTAGGATTCTTTTATCAGATGATGACCTAACAATAAGATGTCTTGCAGGTACACATACAGATATAATATGAAAATTGACCTTCTAAATAGGCTTTTAAAAACAGGCTCCTTTTAAATGGATGACATAAAGTTGAAAAGCTGTCATGATAGACACAGAATCTTCAATGATACGCTTCTTCTCAAGATACAAATAGTTTTAATTTGTTTGAGATATAACGCAGCCTGCCTCAAAACTTTTAACACTTCTGTAAAGTTTTTGAAAAATATTCACATACTTAAATTTTGTTTTCAGGTACACCTGTCAATTCTCCTGAGCAAAGGAAGAAAAATTCTTTTGTTGGCACAGCGGAATATGTGTCACCAGAGGTTCTCAATAATGAACCAGCAAATTTTGGGTTTGTAGTTCATACATTTCACCATGTCTTTTAAAAAAAGTACTTTACTTAGTAGGTTTTCATGATATACAAGTCTCAAATATTCAAAATGTTTGAGGAGATTCTCTGCATAAGCTTTGTAGATCCATATGATTTTTTAGTTAATGATGTTTTTCATCTGTTTTGTCATAAATGTTTTAATTTTTGTACGAAATATATTTTTTACGAAGTGTATTCATGTAATTTTTTTTTTGTTTGGAAATTGGTCTAACTAGTATATGTTTTTTGCCTATACTTTTAACAGATCTGACTTATGGGCTCTTGGTTGCATCATCTATCAGTGTTTATCTGGCTCTATGCCTTTCAGATCAGGGTAAGTTAAAAAAAGTGAAGCAGATATATAAATTAGGATGCACTGATCAGACAATTCTGTTATCATCAATAAAATTCTATTTGTTTATAGCAGATTTTCTAGAAGTTTGTGCATTTAAAAAAAGTATTTAAAACTCTTTGAAGCTTTTTACAGCTACCATAATTTTTAGTCCTTCTTATCTTCTTGCTCATCCTGCCTCTTCAGATGTGGTGTCAGCTCATATGGAAAACTGAGTTTGTGAAAACTTCTTTCCATCTATTTTCCATTATGTATATACATAAAGCACTAGATACATAATAATTGACAGAAGTTGTTGCTGCCTCTCTGCATTAAAGTAAAACTTTTGGTCAAATATCCTTTTTATTGTTCGAATACATGTGCTTTCCCAGCAATGAGTACCAGACTTTCCAGAAAATTGTGAAAGCGGAGTATACATTTCCAGAGGGTTTCAATGAGGAGGCCAAGGATTTAGTCTCTAAATTGTTGGTAAGTTTCATGCTATTTTTTTTGCTTTTCAAACTATGTATGCTTTTCGTTTTTTTTCGTGCGTTACTGTTTTTCATAATATAATATTCTCTTACTGCATTATTCAAGGATCTTAAAATGTTTTATATTATGATGTTGGTTTTGATTTGTTTTCCTCATCTAATTTTTTTAATCTTCTGTAAGAAGAGGTTGCACTTGTTTTGGCATTTCACTTTATACTTTGCAAACTCATTTTCTTTTTTTAACTTCTTATCAAGAAGTCATCTCCAATTTTTTTTTAGATTCATGTGGAAACAATTTCTGACTATAGGATGATTTTCCCTAAATCCATGGGGTCTCAGTAACTCGATTTTATATATCTTCTAATCATTGTTCCTCCTTTTGTTTTTACTTTAAATATTGTAGGTTCTCGACCCTGAAGAACGACTGGGCATGCCAGGCACCGGTGGAATGTCAGCTCTTAAATCACACAAGTTCTATGCTGGTTTAGACTGGGACGCCTTACCTTCTACCACACCGCCCAAGCTGATGCCGTACCTGCCAGCGACCAGTCATAATCCTGAATTTTGGGGCCAGGACCATAGGGTGGGCTTTTACTGATCTTTCCTGATTCACATCTTATACTATTACATGCATGCAGACATTCTCCCCACCCCTTTCCCTATTCCTTTTTGAAACCTTACATTTCAAATCAAAGCTCTCTCTCTTATCATGATTGCATGGGTTTTTATAACTGGATGTACTTGTTGCATGGTGACTCCATCATAATCAACTGGAACAAAAATAACTGCAGTGTTGTCTTTTTATTCTAAATGTTATTTACCTTTCTCTTTTCAATACTCTGCTTTTTTTGCCTTACAGTACCAGACCTGTTAACAAACAAGCAGTAGCTTCTAAAACATAATGAAACAAAGTGAGCAAGAGTTGAAGTTAGCACATTTTAAGCATTTTAGATATATTCTATTAATTAAAAAAAACTGTCAATAAATCAAATACAATATTGAGTGATTTCTGTAAGAGATAGAAAATTTATTTTTAATGTTATGTATTCAGACTGCAGCTTTATGTCCGGAAACAACCCAAGGACTGTTCCTGCCTCTTTTCTTAACCCCTTTTCCTGCTAGACAATTACCCGCAATCACATATAACTTTGATGCTAATCAGTGAATTCCTCTCTTTTACTCAGATGGTTGCTTATTGGGTATCGACTGTTTTTAAATTTAGTTTTGAATTATTGAAATTTTGCAATATCTTTAAAAATATTTATTTTGCCTTAATTGCTTTAAATTAAATCTGCACTTATAGCTAAATTTTTACCAGCCACCATTAATTTTCTGAATGTTTTTTTTGTTTTTTTTTGTTTTCACACTTAACCCCCTTCCCCCTCTATTGAGTTGGCTCTTATTATTCAGTTTTATATTCCACGAAAGTAGCCTTAGATGGAACTCTTGTAATTGTTAAGAGAAAGAATTTTAAAATTGCTTTCTTGTTTTATCTGTTTCAATGAATGTAAACAAAAGTATCTTGAGTAACAAATAGGCTATTAAACGTAAAAAAAAAAGCTTAAAAGATGAAAAAAAGCTATGCATAGTGCACGTTCCTTTCCTTGAAAAAAATATACCTGTCTCAAAACCATTCCTTATTGTCCTGGTTGTCAGAAATTTGAATTTTGAAAACAAGCAATTGAGTAGATAAATTTCTCTTTTTCATACTTTTTCAAGAGCTTTATACTGAAATCTCCTCTTACAGATGATGTCATGGGATTTAATTTTTTAAGCCTGTTTACAGGTGCATTTATATATATTTAATATGGCCTAGCTCTAGAAATGTATTGGTTTTTTTTATCACAAAAAATATTTCAAATTGAACAATACAGGAGACATCTTTTCTCCCAAGTTTATGATGTTTATATAAGTAAACTGCACTGCAATTTTATTAGAATGTTTTGCAATCATCATTTTTTAAAAGCTTTTTAGATGAATCTAGATTTCTTTTTCTCTTTCTTTTCCATGGGCTGTACACTCAATGTCAATTTGTTTCAGGCTTTTTTAGCAGGAGTTGAAAAAAAATTTTTACTCACGAGAAGAGGTTATTCAATCACTTCAGACAAGAGGATTGTGAGTAACTATGTTTACAAAATTAGCAAACTTTTCTTATTGAACCTAGATACCTTTAGATGTTTTAGAACCTTAACAATTGTTGAAATATTTCTCATGCCTGGCTTGTTTTCTCTCCTGTTAGAGAGCAGTATCTCCTGATTCATCGGTAAGGAGTTTCTAGGTTGTAGTTTGTTTTACTTTACACTCGTAGAGAATTGTTCCTTAATAAACTCGAGTGTTTAGCCCATACTTTACAAATCCAGGAAACAGATAAAATGATAGTCTGCAGGAAAGTTCACTGAAAATGAATCTTAACATTTTTATTATGACTTGTTTGAAGTATACGCTTTTTTATGCACTCGAAAAGAAAGAAAAGGGCTCTTAATTTTTCGATAAATTGAGTCCCTCAAAGGTACATGATAAGTTTCTTTTTAGAAATGTTTTTTGCTCACCAAGTGGCTTTCATATTTGCTGTAACATGCGAATTGATTAATTCACTTTTTGTCTTTTACCAGTTTCTTCTAGATATGTATGCACATGTGCGCTTTTTTCTGATACCTTGAACTCTTCCTAAATTTCTTTGGTGTATTAATGTTGCATGTATTTGTGTATGTACGTATTATATATGTACAAACTCATTTTTGTGTGATACTAACAAATAATTGTTTTTCATGGGAACTATTATAATTTCAACGAATATTGCACAAAACTGTTTAATACAACACATATATCTGTAATCCTATGAGTAGGATCTTATTGAAGTTTTCTCATGGATGCATTTATAGATTTCCATCAGGTACCTCCTGTTAATTTCATTCTGAAAATTTTAGATTAACATGCTGGAAATTTTTTATGTTCCACAACAGCTTAATCTGTGTTACATTTGTGCCCTCAAAATTTTAGTTTCATAGTATTATCAGATTTTGGACGTTTTTGAATCATACTTTTGTAAGTTGCCGTTGCTAATTATAAAAGAAAAGTACATGAAAGATTTTTTGTGGTTTACTTTTTTGTGCATATCTAAAGTGTTACTAGGGGGATGTTTGTGCATTAAGATTCCTTAGTAATTAGTATGGAAACAGTAATATAAACAATTTTTGGCATTGTTATTATTGTCTTTTAAATGCCATCACATAGCAAAAGCAAATTTGAAAAATAAAGTTGTTGTCAAATAAGTTTCAGAGCATTTTTTTTCATGAAATAGCTCATAAGGGCTCAGTTTTTCATTAAGTTTCTGTCATAAATAAATATGATAAAAATATAGTGATGTATAGAGTCATTTCACTCATGCTGTGCAAATAACCACTAACTACTTTTGTAAGCCACTTACAATTTTGTTTATCTCACTTTGCTCCAAGTTTGTCTCAATTAAAATGGGCACTACCTTCAACAGAAAATGATCGTGGTGCCTAGATAAGAGTGCTCATTACAATACAGATAGTATTTTTTTTTGTTGAGTCTTGTTCAGTAATGTTAAAAGGAGGTCCATATCTTTTATGAAACAATTTTTTGAGGACTTTAATAGCAGCAAAAAGGAATAAAAGTAAAATGAAAAACATAAGCAAGAGAAGTTCAAGTTTTGAAAGAAAATGCTGAGAAAAAAAAACAAAATTAAAAACAAAAAACGAAATACTAAGAGTAAGTATAGGACAAAGAGAATCTTTTTCTCAGATAGCTCGTTGGTGAATAAAAAAAAAGTTCTTATCTGTTGCTGACTTTAAGAAAAAGTATCCCCAAAAAGATGCACTTTTCTAAACATTTTCATTGTGATTTCTTTAAAAAGGATTAAAAACAGAGCGATCTCATCAAATGTCTTTATAAACAATTGAGAGCAAGAGAAAGATGTTTGAACACCATAAATCAATTTCTATAATGACTATGCCCTTGCTAAAAATTAAAGTATCTCTAGAGATAACTGAGATGAGCCTCACATCAATAGTTATTATTTAGCATTGTTCTTGGGTGAACAATTTTTTTGGAAAAACAGTGTTGGAGTTTTGATGTAAAACAAAATCTGTTACCTTTAACCAAAAGAAAACATTTGTAAATTTTACATGCAAAAATGTTGTCACTAGTCTTTATGATCTAATATTTGAATATTAAAGACCTTGCATATTTAAATTTTACAGAATTATGCACTTGTTTTTGTCCAGTAAGTAGTAAACTTTTCAACTACTTGAATTTTATCGAAATTAACCAGTTGTTGGGATCAGTAAATTATAATCCAATACAAAATTTTTTCCCCATCTCCCTAAAGAACAAAAATAAAATGAAGGATATAGATTTTTTTGTTTTGTTTTGTTTTTTAATTTTCTAGAAAGTAATTTCTTCCACCTTTGATTTAGTTCATTGAAGAAAGTGGATTTATTTAAAGCTTTTGGTTTTGACAATGCAAGAAAAAAATAAAATTGAATAGATTGGACCACATACTATTGATGAAAATTTGAATGACAAAAAAGTTAGCCATGGTTTTAAATCTTCAGCTTATCAAACAACTTCTTTATAGAAATCCAACTGTTGCATTATAACTTACCACTGGCGTTTTAAAGTTGAAAGGATGATGGTAAGGCATAGTCAATGAGAATCAAAGCATTAAGCACTCAATGCATGCATGACTTTCTGCAAAACTTCAAATTTATTAGAAATATAAATTTAATTTTTTATTTTAGCTGCATCATTTTCTGTATAAATAAGTAAAATTACTGATATATTCTTTTCCTTATGTCTCTTGTATTCTGTGCAGGTGGGATTTGATGACCAACGTCTGGCTGAAATTATCACAGGTCAAAGCAATGCTGATGGCTCATTGTAAGTCATCTCTCTGTCTCTGTCTCTATCTGTCTGTCTGTCTGTCTGTCTGTCTGTCTGTCTGTCTCTCTCTCTCTCTCTCTCTCTCTCTCTCTCTCTCTCTCTCTATCTATCTATCTGTCTGTCTGTCTGTCTCTCTCTGTCTCTGTCTGTCTGTCTGTCTGTCTGTCTCTCTCTATCTCTCTTTCTCTCTTGCACCCCCTCCTCTTCCTTGTGCAGCAGTGCTTTTACTAATCTCTTACATTATACATGTAGGTGCAAGATATTAATAACTTTGGTGTTTGACAGAATTTCATGTCAAGTAAGTGACCTACACTAAAGAAAATAATATAGCCCTTATTTTTCTCCCTATTAATCTGTTTCTGTTTTGGATTCAAACATTAAAAAGAAACAACTTACAAGATCATGAAAAATTATACCAACATTGATGGAAACATAAGCATTTGTGGACTTTCAAAGTTATGCATTAAAAATATTTAGTTTATAGGTTCGATATGAACAAATTCTTGATACTCAAGAGACTGAATCCTGCCAATGTTAAACTGTTCAACAACCAAGAAAAAAAAAAAAGAAATACCACCAAATTAGGATTCAAAGTATTAATAGACTGATCATTTATATCTTTAATGCATATGAACCATTCAATCGGTTTATTAAATAAAGATTGGGACGAGAAACGTACTTTAGAGTGGGATCCAAAAGTGTAGACCATAAACAGTCAAGGCATGTGGAATGTTATTACATTTTCATGTCAAAGCAAAAGTAGTAAAAACACACTCTGATGACCAGTAATTTAGTATATTGTTGGGATATGACAGATCTCCAGAACTGGAGGAAGTGCCGATGAGGGGAGCAAGCCCCATTGATGGCGGAGATAGCAGGGATGACCCGGCAGCACTCCGAGAGGAACGTTTAGAGAAACAGAGAAAAGAGAACCAGTTTCATCAGTATGTGCAGGGGAATCTTATTCTCAAGCAGGGCTTTGTTGACAAAAGGAAGGTACGTTTTTAATGGAGATGTGTGATCTATTAACTGGCGCATTTGAATAACGGAGGAAAGAGATTTAAATAGAAATTTGTGATGTGAAGCAGCCAGGGAGTCAAAAAAGAGGAATTTAGGTTTTAAAAGGAAATGTATGATGCAAAAGTGTGGTTTAGATCAACTGAGGAGCATCATATCAATTAGTTTACTGGAGCAGCATCTCTGAAATGATTTTGATAAAAAGAATATGGTTTTAATTCATTGATGCAAAAATTAATGAATAATAAAAGTGCCGGGTCTGAAACAATTATAGTAAATAGGCTGCATACATTTAAATGTACCAAAAAACAAACAAACGAAATAATCATTCAGTATTGTTTTTTTATCAATATGTTGTCATTGATATTCATTAGGTTTGCTACCAAAGGCTCAATTTTTTTTTAGGCTCATTTATTTTTCTTTAATAAGTTATGTTGTTCGCATGTCAATGAAATGAAAATCTGTGCATCTTATCTATCTGTAGATGATGTGGAAAAGATGTGCTGTGGAATATTTTGAATGTTGATTTTTGAATATTGTTTCTTTTTTTTTTTCTAAATGGTGATGCAATTATTACTTTTACTTTAATAAAAAGGATGAAAAAGAAAGAGTTGTTTTTCTAGCACATCACCAGACATCTTTTTCCTTTCTTTGACCAAGTAATGAAGAGGTTCGTTTCTACATATTCAGGGTTTATTCGCAAGGAAGCGCATGCTGTTATTGACAGAAGGACCCCATTTATACTATGTTGATGCCCATCATAAAGTTCTTAAAGGAGAGATTCCTTGGTATGTGAAACCAGTCTCAAGGTGTCTTTATGGGGACTCATTTTCTTAGTTTAAAATTATTTATAGCATAATGATTCTTAAAAGCATTACTTTATTGCCTTTTTTTACTTTTTGAAATTGCATTAAACTTCTTGAAGAGTGGGACATGGTAGGGTGACTCTCTTTCTTTCTCTCTCTCTCTCTCTCTCTCTCTCTCTCTCTCTCTCTCTCTCTCTCTGTCTCTTTCTCTCTCTCTCTCTCTCTCTCTCTCTCTCTCTCTCTCTGTGTCTCTGTCTGTCTGTCTGTCTCTCTATCTTGGAGAAAAATGTTGCTTTACCATTTACTCTCTCTCTCCTCTCTCTGTTTGCCTGTGTCTCTCTCTTTCTTTCTGTCTGTCTGTCTGTCTCTATCTTGGAAAAAAATGTTGCTTTACCAATTACTCTCTCTCTTCTCTCTCTGCTTGCTTGTGTCTCTCTCTCTCTGTCTGTCTGTCTGTCTGTCTGTCTGTCTCTCTCTCTCTCTCTCTCTCTCTCTCTCTCTCTCTCTCTCTCTCTCTCTCTCTCTCTCTCTCTCTCTCTCTCTCTCTCTCTCTCTCTCTCTCTCTCTCTCTCTCTCTCTCTCTCTCTCTCTCTCTCTCTCCTTAGGTCTGATGCAGCAGGTTTCCAAACAACATATTTTTAATATTTAAAATAAAAGTAAGATTTCAAAAAGCTTTTTCACCAACATGAAGTAAGGCCTCTTTATATCTATTTGGGAACATGGTGCTCAATGTGGAGTTGTAACAGGTTTTTGCCAAAAATTATGTTTTTGAGATGCTGCTTATCTTATGTTGCTTATGTTGAAATGTATTAATAGTTCTTGATTTTGATAGTGGGAGAGTGCTTGTTCTCTTTGAAATGTAAAATAACTGGAACTTTTGAAGAAAAAAAAAAAAGAAAAAAAAAGAAAAGCTAAGAGAGTGAATAAACCTTACGAATTAAAAAAAAATTATCCCGATATGGAATTTGCTCCAGTGCTGTCGTGAAGGAATTTAACTGAAAACTTTGAAAAAAAAAATATTTGGAATGTAGACGATTTCTTTAAATTTCAAAGTTTGCTGCAGAATAACGTATTTCCATTTTTCCCCATGCAAATGCAGAGCAGAACAAACAAGTCACTTATCTGTTTGATATAAATGGTTTTTATGAAAAATGATTAAAATTGAAAAAGTATTCATTAAAGACCACAGGAGGATTGATTGAAATGCCAGCCTTCATTTAAAGATTTAGTGTTTGAGATCTTATTCTGTAAATCTGCTGCAATTTTCCTCTATATTTTTTTTAGGTCAAGATATTTACGCCCAGAGGCCAAAAATTTTAAAATATTCTTTGTACATACAGTAAGTATACATTTATTGTTAGAATTAAGAAAAATAAATAAGCTTTTCCTAGAATAATCACTTTTCGAACTGTTTAAAAGGCATTGCTGTTGTATCTTCTCAAAATATGTGGCATTGTACAGAAAGGTGAATAAGTTCATAAGTTTTAAGCTATGCACAAAACAAATTAAAAAAAATGTATTTGTGATATCATGAAAGTTTCCATATAGCGTGATGTATATTGATTCCTTCAGTAACCTTTTTATCCAAACATCCTGCATACACAATTCTTATTAACTCAAGCTGTGCCTATTTCAGTTGTTTACAGAAATTTGCTCAAAGTGTAGAATAAGATCCAATCACACAAAGCATATTCATTTACAGCTTAAAAAAAAATTATAGTCAATTGCTACTTTATACATTTCTTTATAAATCAAAAGTTCAACGTGTTTTTATAACGAAGCTTTTCTGTTAATTGGAAAGAAAGGACATCTTCACTATTTGCCTTTTTCAATTTAATTTAAACCTTTATGGTAATTGAGCTTGAATTGCTGCTCTGCAATGGGAATAACATCTACTATTGCTTATTTCCAGCCTAACAGAACCTACTACCTCGAGTCTCGCCTGCCAGATGCTCAGATGTGGGTGAAGAAGATAAAGGAAGTGTGGAGAAAGTATTATGGTAGCACACAGGAGGAGCAAAACTAATCTCATATTGTTTTACTTGTATTTTTTCATCCCAAGCGGAAAAAGCAAAGAATAAAAAAAAAAGAAAGTATTAACACCTGGTGAAATTTTATACAGTTACAAGTCCAAATTGATAAATGGAGTATGGACTTTTGAAATTGCGAGCTGTAAACAGTGAAAGGTGAAAGTCTCTAACTCTAACTCTGAATATTAAAAACAGAAGTCACCCTTATTCGAGTCTTTCAAAATTGTGGACTTTTTTTGTTAATATAACAATTAATTACATGAAACTAAATTTTCATGTAATAGCTTTATATAACTGTATGTAACATATATATTAAAATATAGCTTAAAAGTATTATATCTACAAATGCTGTATTAGTTTCTTACATTGGTGTGTAAATCTGAATTGTACAAAACGTCAAGGTTTCAATTGCAAAAAATAATTGGTCGAAAAGCTGGGGTTGCTGAATAGAAAGAGGAGAGAGTACATTAACAGTCTTTTACGTGATGGGTCATGTGATATAAGAATATTTGCTTTATGTCACAGACGGCTGTTTAAATAAAGGCCATAGTTCTTTATCCTTAAGTTTAATTAATAAAATTAATGCTTTTTGTAGTATTAAAATGCATAGCTGTGTAATGTGCTTACAGAAAGTAGGGTGCTCAAGCTTGGCAGTTGCAACTAGAGGGAGGGCAAGATTGTGTGCATGATCTTTTACTTTTTGTGTCAGACTTGCATTGGAAAATCATTCATGATTCATAATTGCATTACATATTTTGAATGAAGAACACGTACCATTGATTGTCAATTCACCGAAGGATTCAGCTGGGAATGAAAATTTGAGACTTGAAATGGGATGTTTTACTCTTTCTCTGATTATGGTGTGAGTGCTCTGCTGTTGTAATTTTTTTTAAATAAATGTTAGATCCATTTTTTTAATAGGAAGCAACTAAATAAATCCTGCTCTGCATTTGAAATCAGTGTTTCAGAGAGTGAAACTGTACATCCTTTTTCCCTAGCTGTATTTTGTGTCAAACACAGTTAATAACTTTTGTCATTGTCGCTATCCTAATAGATGAATCAAGTGTTTAGGGTCTTTGTCAATGATCTTCATAAATTTTTTTTATATTTGTAGAACATAAAATGTAGGCCTCTAGGTTTAAAACTCTCTATTCCATCTAGGTAGATCTGCTCAACTTTCTACTATTTAAGACAAGGATATATGCAATCTGTCATGTATGTTCTTTTCAGATAGTCATTTTAAATCACATTTTCAGAGCTGTCCATTATTTAAATTCCTGGTAAAATGTGCAAAATGTTCAATCAGTTTTTGTAATTTATACGTAATTTTCCCCCTACATGACTAGATTGTGAGAAAATGACTGTCATAAATTACAGATAAAGGCAAATAAGTAGATTTGAACATGCTTGCTTGCTTCATTGCACTTTGAAAATTTTAATTTGACCAGAAAGAACTTGCATATTAATACTTTAACAGAAACCAAATTATATTTTTTAAAGAAGAATTCTAAGTGGCAGACTCACAATGTTTTTAAGAAGTCTTTTTTTGCTGTCTGATAGCTTTCACTGTACATGAGAAGCAGTAAATATTTTACTGTGCTTTACAAGTCAATAGGACTACATATTTAACCTGATTGGTTGCATTTTATTGTTTTTTTTTATTTTCAAGATGAGCAAAATTTGGATGAAGTCAAAAGCCGAAAAATAATTTTTGACAAAGATTGGAGGCTTGTCAATAATGTAAATTAAACCATGTAATCCAAAAAAACGTTTCTTTCCTCTTGGTAAAGTGAAAAAACTGAATGTCTCTACAATGAAGAAAATTTTACTTCTTCAAATTCATTTTTATTTCAATTCATGCATGTCTGTTTAGTCAATAGGCAAACAAAAATCCTTGTCTTTCTTTGAATGTAATATTTTTGGATCCTGTGTGATGGCATCATTGATACCGGTGTATGTGAGAGTATGTTATGTATGAACCCAGTATCATGTCAGAGTTTACTTTTGCCACTGTTAGACTTTGTATGTTACAGTACACCTTGGACTCAACAAACTGGTTCGGCCATTTTTAAAAGTTCGTTGAATGCAAGGTTTGTTGGAACCGTGCCATAAGGCACTACAAGGGAAGTAACCAACAAGAGTGAAATTACCACATTTTTTTTTAATCAACTAACCACGTGTCTATAAAGTCACTCTTCCCCCTTCCCACCATTGTCCAAGTTACCGCCGCTTTGGCTCTTTCATCCTGTATCATGATCTCCCCGTGCACTGGCTGTTGCTCCCTGCCCCCTTCCACTTCCCTTTTATTACCTTCTCCCTGCATGTCAATATTTTGCTCTCCTCTACCCCTAGTAAGTAGTATTACTCTGGGATAATGTAGCCTATATCCTGGATGTCCAACACCTACACACTTCAAGCATTTCTTAACAGCCTACTTGGGACCTTTTGATTGAATTTCATCTACATAGTTTCTAAGTAGAAGAGCATTCTATAGTGGATTTGCCAATACTTGTAGCTCATTGAACCTGACGACGGGTCTGGGATAAGTTTGACGCAAGATATTTTAAGAGAGTCAAAGAAGGAAAAGAAAATGGGGATTTTTCTCTGTTCGTTGAATTCAAGGTGTTCTTTGAAACTTAGTTTGTTGGATTCGAAGTGTACTGTATTTTCTTCTCTTTTTTTTTTATGGGCCTAAATCAACCCACTCCTGCCGAAGAGATCAATTGTCAATCATGGTAACTTTAGTACAGTTTTGTTTTCACGATGTAGAAGGATAAAATCCCAAGTTATTATAATGTGAAACGCAGGATTGAAAAACTATTGCTTGGTATAATCCTTATTTAACAATGTGAATGTGCAGTCCTTTAAAATATTTGCTGGACATAGCTGCCTGCAGGCCATTTGTATAAATTGTCAATAATGCAATAATGATTGCTCATGGAATGTAATTGTAAAGTTGCCCTATTATTAGCATTTTTTATTTTCATTTATTTAGCATTTGTTAAAAGAAAAAGTTGAAAATAATAGTTAAGAATGCACATTAAAAGCGATTTTAGATTAAAGCTTTGACATACTCATGAACACTTACTTTAGTGAAAATTCTGCTTCACTAATGTATTAAAGCACTTCAATGTGTTACCGCTGTTTTTAGTTCTTGTTATATATTGGAAAAAAAAATGTTTACATGGTGTTTGTTATGGCATATGATTTTGAATTCTCAGATTCATTATTAACTTACCACTATCTTCAATAGTGTATTAATTCCCTAGATGTCACACCTATTTAGAATTATGTCATACCTGCATTGCTCAAACTTCATGAGGAATAGTTTACCAGTATCATATATTCATTGTGAGTCCATCTGTTTATGAACATAACACAGCTATATAGGCCAGCAATCAATGTTGGAATCTGATCTTGTCTGACTAGTCCTATCCTAAGACTTTCGTTGAATGCAACATGTAGTCTCTTTGAATGTAGATGTTACAACACTGTACTTTGTTGCTGCACCTGGGGCTGAAAACAGCTGTTTGCATTTCTTTGCTATGAGAAGTTGCATCCCTGAAAGACTAATCTTGTTGCAGAAAGGCTGCAGGATCAGAAGCAAACGACATAAATAAAAAAATAGAGCTGCATTTCATATTTCTCTATAAATAAGAAAAAAAAATAAGTTAAATGAACAGTTTAAAACGTTCCATTTCAACACAACACTGGAATCAATATTGTAGGAAATAATTATTTTTATTTTTCTAAGAAAGTAGTCACATGAAAATGAGAAAAAAAACAAAAAACGAAAGACCCATACACACAGTCTCTTCATATCTTTAACAGTGTACCTAGTAATAAAAAAAAAATTATAACTTAAAAATTGTCATACCAGGCAATTTGTAAGCCAAGTATGGAAAATAAAGTCTAACAAAGCATCATGCGGACACTAATTCTAACTAAAATGTAGAATATAATTAATTACCAGGCACTTTAAAGTACTTTGGCACAAGAATTATATATGATAGACTTTACAAGTGAAACCCTTTTACCCCAATTCCCAATTTTTTTCATATGGCATGTGTTCACACAATCATGCAAAACAACCTCACTGAAAGAAGACTCAGTAAAACAGAAAAAAGATAAATACATGAAACAATGAATATGGTGCAAGCATATTTAAATAAAATTTAAAAAATCAAGAATTACAATGCTAGGTTAGCACATATATACTTACATACCTATACAGGAAAATAATTCAATCAAATGTTCAAGTCTCACAAAATGAGTTAAAGTACTACCCACATACAGTGCACACCACTTATATCGACTTTTTTCTTATATCCATGCTTTATTGAATCCAAATTATTCCCCTACTTGCTGTCTGCAATTAAAGTTCTCTATATCGACAATCTCTCACTCTCTTATATCGACATCAATAACATCAAAGTAACCGGGCAAAAGAGGCTCAGTGACAAGAAAACGATCTCATTTACGTCTCTCTCACAATGCCTCATGGCATGCAGGTGTGTTACATCGCAAAGCAGGCAGCAATCTTTTTGGTATAGGTACCTTTGTGGCTGTGACTGGAGTTGTGGTGGGATGATATTGTTAAAGGTGGGGAGGGGGAGGTGACCCGTAGTTCGACCACTGGTCCTGTACTGATTCACACTCACAGGGAGTGATGGGGCTTAGCCTACTGGGCTGAGCTGTAGGTGTGATGTGGCCTTGAAAAGTTGAACTCCAAGACAGAAAGTGATGCAGTCAGCCAGGACTAAGCTTGCACTGATCAGGCCTGAAGTGCAAAATTGCCTGCATTTTAATTTCTAAAACAAGGGAAATAATTGAAATTTACAAGCCATGAGTAGTTGCTTTCCCTTAAATATAAAACCCCTGTTTAAAGTACATGTAATGTAATTTAAAAAAAAAAGGTATTAAAAAGAGACATCTTTTTATCAACATAGAAATTTTAGACCCTTATATGTCAATATATCAGGAGTGAACTGTACTCAAGTCAAGTTTCTAAAGAGCATTGATACAATTTTCCCATTCACTTGTGTTGCTACATAGTGCAGTTTATTTTCCTGAGCTTGCCTAAGTAAAAAATTGACCTGTTCAGCATAACTGCCTGCCATATGTTTACAATTTTAAAATATTTTTTTTTTAAAAATTGAGCGTTGGCTTCAATGATTTCACTGAAGTATCAAGATGGAATGCATTGCACAAGTCCCCTCTTAGAGTCCCTATGCTGCATCTGGGATAACTATAGACAACCAGGTTTTTCCACCAGTGTCACAAACAAAAAACAGGTCTATTGCAAGAGAATTTTGTAATTGTGGACTTAGGTATAAATTTTAATTTATGAGATGATTAGGAAATAAGAAATAACATTTTCAAAATGTTGTAACAGACATTTAGGGGGCATTAAACAACTGAGAATGACTTATTTAAAATGTCAACATCTTGCTCATAGGGACTAATCAAGGTTAGATTAAAAAAATGTAAACACAAGGGAAATGTTAAATATGCTTTGAAATTCCAGTTGTTACTTCCATGGGTAAGTGGCTGCATTGGCACATTTTGTAAGCCTTTTAAATATAATGCTCTCCTAAAGACATCAATCTTTCAAACATTTCACTCCATGAAAATCCAACTCTCAACAAACTCAAGCACTCAGTAAGTACCTTCAGGGATCTCCCAAAAAATACTAAGGGTTTTGGGTATATCAAAATAAACAATAAGCTGATGTCAAATAGTGAATATCTAATCCATTCAACACTCATTAAGAGATCGGCATGCACTCAAATTTTATGGGTAAAAAATTATGAAAAGTATATCAAATATTTATGATTTTGCGAAAATCAATAGAAAGTGCAAATATGAGATGCACACCAAACAAAATCATATATTAATTTTTATGTACACCTCTCTTTAAAAATCGATAAATGATCTATTAAGAAAATAAAATTCGAGATAGGATTTTTGACAAAGTGAGAGGAAGAATGATAATGGCTAAGTAGAGGACATTTTAACTGTTTGATGGATATAAATAGTGCATGAGTACAAGGGACACCAGGATCTAGAAGTTAATATAGAACAGGTTAAAGGTGTACAATATATAGGCAAGAAACCTTCAGACAGTTAAAGGTATGGGAGGAGGAGAAACGCAGGAAAATCAAAATTAGACATTTTCAAATGTCTACCTTCGGCATATCTATTCCTTAAGAAGTTAACAGATCTTCTGTCTTAGTTATCATTGTCTTGAAAATAGTCTCCCTTTTAAAGTTTCTTGTAAATTCTTCGTCTCACAACCTTTAGAAATGCCTTGTTCATGTATGTTTAAAGACTGAAAACTTCTCATAGATTTTTTTCCTCATTTGTGACTCATATTCACATTCAGCTACGAAACATTTTGAAATCCTATAAAGTGGGGAAAAAAAACATGCCCTTCCCATAAGTCTGAATGTTTATTTGAAAAGCATGAAATGTTCTAAAGCCTATTTTAATGAGCTTAAAGACAATAAAAAAGTAAATTTATACGACCAATAAGAATTACTTTTCCAATTCCTGTTGCAATAGTAAGTTAAATGAAGTCCACGACAGTGAGACAGAATGGCGCCAAATGCAAAGATTTCAGGGACATATGTTTACAAATGAACCGATTTCATTACAAATATAATTACATGATCAACACTTACAAGGATTTTTATGTTATAAAGTCATTAGAGAAACATTTGATAACTAATAAAAACATTTAGATGTAAATCTGTCTGAAGAAGTAATAAAGAGAGTAATGGATAGGATACAAATTAGTTATTTATCCTAAACTTTTTTTTTATAACCAATTACCAAAAAAAAACAAAAAACAAGCTTATGTCGCCTCTAAAAAGTAGATTTATCATTTTGAGCCATGGAACAACTAAAAAAACTGACAAGGTATCATCTGTCATGCAAAATACATGAAAATGACTTTTGAAAATTGAAATGATAGTTTGGGGAAAACTGCACACCTTAGAGTCTCTTGGTGGTTTTGTAAAACACATCATGGACCCCTTCTCAAGGATCACAATATTTGTAATGGAAAGCAAATAAATATAAGTTCATCATAACTGAAACCTTAATGAAATTATGTCACATCATTTTCTTCATTGCTTTCACGGACAAGACTTTTGTCCAATTATATGTAAGTGAAATATATGTGTATGAGACATTTCTATGTTTGATAACCATTTGAAAAAAAAATGAAAATCTTAGAGTACTTTTGGGTGATATTGCTCGATTCCATTACATAAAACCTGATGCATTATGAGCAATTTTAAATACATTATTTTATCACTTTATGTGCACTAATTAGTTCATTCATACATTAAATGTTATGCAGAGCAAATTTTATACAATACTGCCTACTGAATACCTGTCATTGCAGTTTCAAGATTTTGATATTTAAAAAAAAAAATAATGTCATGATTAAAGAAGTGTGAAATTTTCCCTTTTAATCTTCTCAAAATATTTTATAAAAATTTTGCTTGTATGCTTTTCATACAAACAACTTACTTTCATGTGTTTAACTAAATCCAACTGTTTTCATATTGTCAGCATTGTAATTTATGTCAAATGTGTTTCTCATCAAAGAACAGATACAAATGTGCATTTTAAAGAAATAATACATGACATGTATTGCATCAAAGCAATAAAAAATGTAAAAAAAAATGTTGGTGGGATGGTACGGCAGCCAATATTTTTCACTTTCATCCTCTTTACACTAATTACAGTGCAACAAAGTAAACAAATGAGTCACGCTGAGAACATTTTGATTGTATTGGCTGCTGTATTCAAAATGCATGAGGAGACTCTAAAGCTGAGAAGCCATTTAAAAAAAAATTAGCAATTTTGTGACCATTATCTTATGATTTGCCATCTTTGGTGTGCTGGATGTATAGAGGTGCAAATTCACAAGTTCAAATCACTCATTACCCAAATTGCGTAAACTTTCAAGGAGATACATTGTCAAACCAAAAGTGTATGACTAACTGACATGGCTTTTGCCCCCAGATTAATTTTTCCTACACAAATTACCCTGGTTAAAAATACAAAAAATTCTATTGCTATCTCTAGAATTTCAGTATAACAAAGTTCCACTGCATATGAGGCAAGCTCTGCAACTATCAACTCATGGGGGGCTTTGACTTGAGATTACAAAAGGCATTTTATAATCTCTCCACTTTTGTTGCATATTCACCGCAAAGTTTGATGAACTGGGGTTGAAAAAGTTGGTCAGTCAAACATGAGGAAGGTGCAAGCTAAAAACCACGAAGAATATACTAAAACTTTTTAAAAAAATCTTAGTCTGCTCCACACTTCTGCACCAGTGACAAAATAATGACCTTCATTGATACAAATCAACCCCTTCTTCAGATGATAATTATAACATCTCCTTTACATTTTCCTATCATGATTGAAATTGTATTTTAAGAAACTTTCAGAGGTAAAAGAGACTTGGTTTTCAAATGTTAAAAGGACTGCACAATCATTTCTGAGTTCTCAACTGATTTTGTTTTGAATTTAGATCTAATTATTCAGTGGTTTTAAGGTGTCATTTAGAAATAATGGGAAAGTACACTCTTTTTAATGTGTCAGAAATAATAAAGTCCAGGAAAGTTGTTAGTACATGAGCATAAAGAAACAATTAGATCCCTTTACTTTTCAAATGCATTAGACAGATACCCCTAAAAGTGTTGATGTAAGGAGAGTATTTACACAAAAAACACAACAGGAATAAATCCTGAAAAAAACAAAACAAAACATGGTATTGTGGAGAGTTTTGTCCGGGATAAAGGATCTGCTCAGTGAACATTCTTGGATGTTTTTCCTGATTGTCCCAGAGGTCAAATGCGGGTACCTTTCAGCTGTAAAACCTGTTTAAAAAAAGGAATCAAATATACTATAAGTTAATGAGAGCAGCGAGCGACGTAGGATGGATGTGCCATCAAACATGTTTTTAATACTCCAACAATACATTTTTTTCCATTCTGAGTTTCCTGGAAAGCTGCCAATATAAAGCAAATTAATTAACGATCCAAGAAGTCTAAGTTGTAAAATTCTACATCCACCTCTATCCCTACTAAGGTCAAATGACCTTATTACTCCACAATAACATCCACAATTATAATGAATAAGCAAATGCAAGAGAATGCACAGATTATGACTTTTTTATACTATTTTATTAAATTAAAAAATACATCACAAATTATCAACAGAAAAAAAAGTTTGAATTGTCAGCTTTTTTCATACGTTTGCTCGTGAAACATATACATGAGAAAATTTAGAAAAAACGAACAAACTATGATTTGTGTTAAATATTCTATAATCTATAATTTTTATTCAACTTGAGCTAAAAGCATTACTTGATTGAGAAAACCCAAAATTATGTGGAAAGAGAAAGTAAATCTAATCTTGGTTCTTGATAAATTATGCAAATGAAATAGAGTAAAATTAGCATCAAGATATCAAACTTTTGTTCCTAAATTTACCTTGAGCACTATTCATGAAAATGAAACAAAAACATATTCATTTAAACCACTTGTCAGAATCATTGTTCATGAAAAGTTTTGGATCCTTCCTAGCATAACATATTGAAAAGGCTATGGGTCAAATGCAAAACAAATACCCGTAGCTGCTAAGAAGTAGCAGGCAGATTTAAAGCTGCTCTTAACCTTTCACTGGTGATGATGATTGGTTACTGAGTTAACTAAAATATAAAAATAAGGTACCTTTTGGAGAAAAGAGGCAGGAAAAAAGGGTCAACAATGTCAATAAAAATCATTACAAATAATGCACTATAGCATTACGATTCCACTCCAAGATGATTTCCCACAAGGACCAAAAGAACTTCACATTTCTGCAGAGCTCAGCCCAGGCAACAGTGCTTGAGACAATTTTCTTTTACTTCTTTTGATAAAATTTGAGAGCTTTATCTTGAGCTGTTAATCAATCGCCCTTAAAAACACAGATTTATATCTCAAATTTCTTTTTCTTTTTTTTTCGAGGAAGAGGGGGGAGGGGCTTTTGTTTTGCTTTTGAGAGATTGATCTCCAAAATTTTTTCTCCTATGAGTCCTCTCAATCTAGTAAAAACACATGCTTTTACCTTTGCCCTGTCAGAAGATTCATCTGAGCCATTGAGAACAGTTGGACATTCCTTAGACACAACAAACAGGAATTCTGCGTGGTCTTCTGTTCCATAGTTATAATGAGATCCTATATTCAGCAGCTGAAAAATTAGTTAAAATTGGAAACTGCTTATGTAAGCAAATAAAGAAAATAAAATTAACTCAAAAAGAACAAGTATGTGCCATAACAACCATTCACGTTGTGACATAATTTTTCTTTTAAATAAATTCCAACTTACCAGCAAAGAATCTTATTTCTGTCCAATTTTGTTTTTCTTCAATTTACCAACAAACCTAGATAGCATGTAAATGTTTGCTTAAAAATTTTAAAAAGTTCTTCATATTTATTAGTTAAAAAAAATTTCATACAAGCAAGATGCTGATTATACAAGCTTAAAAGGATTTTTTGCATAAAAAAGTTTTCTTTTGAACATTGGTGCATACACTGATCTCTCAATTTTGGGATTACAGGCACCAGCCCACCTGCTCAAATTTCCAGCCATCTGGTATTGTTGAGACCATCTGCGTCAGTTCCTGACCTGAGCATTGCATCACTCTGTACACATTCTTCATAAATGTCTGGGGATATTCAAACGTTATCAAAAAATCAAATGAAAAGAATTAAAAAAAAAAATAAGAAAAAACCAATTCCAATGAGTATTCATGATTAAAGATAACGTGAATGGCCAAAAAAAAATCAAAGAGACATTTTTTTTTAATGGATGGAAAAGAAAAAAGTTTACTTAATATCATATTTAAAAGTCGCTTTTTATATCTTCTTCTTGTTTTATTCTAAAACTCTCTGATGGGAATGGATCTCATAGATTATTTGTCCTACTTTCTGAATTGATGAAATTATGCATAAGGGTATTTTTAATGTATCCTACTAAATTAAAAACAAAAATCATTACATGTGTTTCCATAAAAGGAAAACATACAAAATTGCTTTGATAAAAGCTTACATCATCTTTGCATGAGTAATGATATATTTTTATAATACCACAAATGTGTACCTGATTCTGCTTGGCATCCCTCTCTACTATCCTTTCTTTCACAACCTTAATGAGCTCTGTTATGTTATAAAATTCAGCCTCCTCAAGTACACCTTCAAAAATTAAAAAAACCAGGAAAAAAAAATAAAGAGCAGAAAGATTAACACTGGTATGAGGAAGATCAATGCTGTCAATCTTGAGTAATTAATTAAAACGAATTAAAAAATTGCAAACAGTTTTAAATGGAAAGGTCCTTATCACAGCATTCTATTGACAAAGTGATGTACCTTATTTCCTGTTTCATTATTTTCTACTTTAATGGTTGATGTCTGGCAATCAATGTCACCACTCTTGTCAAAGTACACTATATTTCTAACAAATAAAAAAGTTCCCTGTTCAAACACCCTCATTGCCTAAGACAGAACTTTCTTTTTTGACTTCTTTTTCTAGAGAGCTATGATTGCCTTTAAGTTTTTTTAACTATACTCTGTGCCTTTGTTTAAATTTATTGCGCTGGATGGCTTTATAGAACACTAAACATTAGGCTTCTCATGCCCGCTTTTACTGACCATAACACTGCATGGAACCCATTCCTGACAGGGTATTTACAACTCAATATTAGCTTTATTGTATGAGTGAAATAAATAAGGTGAGAATAATGTGGCATGGTGTGGAGGAACAGAGAAAAACTAAAAGGTAATTAAATTTGGTTGCCAGTATTTTTTGCTGTCCGATTTATCTGATTATGACACCTGTTTTTTGTCACCTTATTTCATTACAACCCCAAAATATCTGCCTCTGCGGTGAGCTGTGAAAGCTCCACAAAATATCTCTCAGTTATTGAGTTAACTAGGTATGTTGAACTAAAAGGAGTCCATTTTTTCCAAAATTAGGTTGATTGAACCTGATATTTCAAGGAGAGCAGTGCATTGCTGTTTACAATGTGGTTTTGAGCCTGTCTCAAAATCTAATACCTATTATTGTAACACAAAAAATGTTCGATATTTACACATTAAGTGAAGCAGCTCTGAGTGGCCCCATGTAAAACAGAAAATGCAAAAACAAATCTCCTGAGCACAATATAAGCTAAAATCTGAGAATACAAGCTAATAATACACACAAAAGCATACCCTCTTCTGCTAAGTCTTTGTTCATCACCAGTTTGCCATGCCTAAGAAAATTTAACACTGGACCAAAATATGATGGGTCTCTGTCAATGAGGAAGGCGCCATCTGTGTCCTGAAAGAATTGACAACATTTGAAGCTATTTGCAGATAGATAAACTGATATGTTTAGCATCAGATTTTCTAAGAGTTATTGCTCCTTTTCAACTGACAATCTTATGAAGCAATGAATAGGGTCAATCCAATAGACTATGATGCATGAATTCTCTTTGCTTGCCATTTACATAGAGAAGCCAGCAACTTTGTTCACCTAAAAATACTTTTAAGGTGATTCAAGCACATTACACAAAAATGAATTGCTTAAGTTATATATATTTTACTACGATGGATTGGTAGATAATAAATTAATATCATGTCATTCATCAGATTAAGTCTAGATACTAAACAATATTACAATCACAAATCTATGCTCATTCTTCAGTTCCCTGAGGACTATTTAGGTCATAACAATAAAGATGAAGATCAGCGAATGACAATCACCACACCAAGCAAAATACGCAAAAGAAAAAATACTCGAGTCTAAGGCTAGTTTCCACTATTGCTTTTCAAAAGATTGATCTATTCATGTGAATTTTTATAAAGTGTGACCTGTGAGTAAAATTTGATCTCTATGTAGGTTGTCATAAAAAGTTATAGAAAAAATCAGTTCTCAAGGAAAAGAGAATTCCATATGAGTTTAAAAGAAAAAAGGCAATACTAAAAATGATGGACTCCTTGGGATATATTACAGGTCCAGTCGAGTCCGCTTATTTCCAAGTCATTCGGATCAAAAAGGACTTCGAATTATCAGAATACATATAGAAAGAGATTAAAAAAAAAATGTGAATGACAGATCTGGAATGTCGAACAAGTGTGCAGGGATGTGGGGGTGGGCCTGACCCCTCTCTCTCTTGTAGCCTTATTGCAGACTCTTGCCTGTAACTTAGGTGGGCACACACACACACATTAGAATCACTTGCCGCGAGGAGCATAGTACTACATGTTCTTTGTTTTACAAGTCTAGAAAAGTGCTTTCACTGTGTCAGAATAAAAAAATCATGCCAAAATCGCTTAAAATTAACCGGATCCTTATTTCGAAATTCGGACTCACCGATATTTCTTACTAAAACTTAAATAGAGAAATATTCGGTAAAATAAAACGACTTTGAAATATCCAAGAATTCAAACTATCCGGATTCGAATTATTTGGACTCAACTGTAATTAAAAAAAGGCCAAAACTTTTTCCTTCTCACTCTAACAGCAAAAAGACTAACCTTATCTGTGTTTAAGTCTGAAGCCTCTTGGACAAGCCTGTACAAAAATGACTTCTGGTCCCGCCCAAGAGTAGTGCGGGTAGTCAAGAAGGTTGTTCCGCCCACATTTAGACGCACCCATTCACTTTTTCTAGAGTCTCCAGTTTCCATTGCCCCATTTTCAAGTCCTGTCTGTGCCATAACTGCACAACAGGAACTGGTCAAATCTTGCAGAAAAACTTGAACAAATCTGGTTTTGCATAAATAGTATTAAAAGCAAAAAACTCACAAGAATACAGTAATGCTGATAAAATGAAGCAAATAAAATCATGGTTCAGAGTAAGGTGTATTTCACAATCAGGTTTGAAAAGGCAAATACTGAATTCTATGCTCATAAGTTGTGACACAAATAGTTTTGAACAACACATTTTACAAGATAAAATTGATAATTTATGTTTTTTGAAAATGTATCCGGTCGGAAAACAAACATTTTGTATATTTTTACAACTTAGGAGACATGATATTTTTTCATCAGGAGTTTACATGTTTTGAAAAGTCTACTAGATCTACTGTTATAAAAACTATAGGCTTTCCTAGAGTAACAAAATAAATGTAGCCACACGATACCGAAACAATTTTAAATTGTTGGCTTATTACTGTTGATAATATTACTCTAGATATAGTATCAGGCCTTATTCTAAACCTTAGTCTAAACTTATAATCAATTTATAAAACTTTGTCTATTTTCTTGAAATGACCACACAGATTCATCATTTGTTTCTCTGATAGATCACTATGGGTATTTGTTAAATTCCTCTTGAGAGAATAATTGTACTAGATATACAACCAATAAATGAAGACCCGCTATACCACTCAGGATATAGAGATAAATGGTAAACTTAGGAGACTAAGAATAAACAATCTTAACCGGCAGCTGTGTAAAAACTAAAGTTGGGATCGGAAACTTAAATCGAGATAGCTAAAGAACTGAGAAATCTTTGCAATGGCCATTTGGTATGAGCATTATTAAACATATTAATGAATCACTGGCAAAATTTCATCATAAAATATTGTTCCAAAAGCTTCATTTGGAGTCATTAAAAACTGTCATTCATTTAGGCAGTTCTGAAATTTACCTTTGACCCACATCGTGAGAGGAAAACTCTTTAAGATTACAATGTTTTAAGTGTCAATATATTTTAAACAACTAGGGCCATCTAGGATGGAGCATGCTCTGTGTAAAGCTCCGTTGTCACAAACACATTTTCACTTGCAGTTACTGCTGTGTACCCTTGGAATGTTGTTCTGTTCATGTTTTTTGTGTGCAAATGTGCTTTATCGAAATTGTTGATTTCACTGATGAAAATCTTGATAAAGTATGCTTAGCCTTTGATTGAGCATGTGCGTTGCTTTCAGTACGCTTTTAGTGTACTTGCATGTTAGATCTAAGCTTTCGGAGATTGTTTTAGAGCTGTCAGCAGCACATTTTGACCTCATTCCAGCCTGATATTGACCTAAATAAACATTAAGGCAACATTTTTTTACCATCGACAAAGAGAATTACTCTAATCATAGGCTTTGTTTAGCCAATTTGACCTATGGCTATTTCCATTGCATGTCTAACAAGCCGATACGTAGCAAATGGGTATGTTAAATTTTAGCGACACAACTGCAACTGGAGTTCTTTAGAATACTTTCAATATATCTGTACAACCACTAATAATTAGTGTGATGTGCTTTGTTTGAAATAGTGCTTTTGGCTTTGTGTGCTTTCATGAAAATATAAGCCCTATAACCATAATGAAATTGGTGCAAGATGTTTCCTTGTCACATGCTGTCTCTGTACATGTGAGGTGAGGCACACTTCTTTTTCATATCTCTTGAAAACTAAAGCTTTCTAGTTTAAGAGAGTTTGAAATTTGATTTCAGCTTCAAATTTTCTTTGTAATTTATGTAGATCTATCTTCTATATTGTTCTAAGTTCTTTGAAGATGAATATATTCTTCATTTATGGGACATTTTCACTACCTGTTCTTGAAATATGCCATAATTTATCACAAAAGTTATTTCCTTACAAGTATTACATTTACAACCCTAGTGTACTTTGCAGGTCAGCTCCAGTTGTCTTTTAAATTGACTAATAGAGTTACAGCCTAACCAGTAGGAGTATCAAGCACAATGTAAGATTGTTGCAATATAGAAATGAAGTTAAGTACATGATAAACCTGTAAATGATCGTGTATGTGTGTTGGAAGTAGAGGGAGCACACTATCACTCAGATGTGGACCTTTCAAAAAGAATGCTGATAGTATTGCAAATCACAGTGGGTTATTGAAAAATGCCTCCCGAAGCACTTCTCTACAAGTTGTTTTTGGATTTATTAGATATGTGTAGTGTTTACTCAATTACTGCCTTAGAAAGACAGACCTAGATCTACATTTCTGAAGGATTAACACTTTTCTATCGATCTATAATTCTATCTGCAGTGAAAGACTGGAGTAAAATCAAGAATTTAGCGTTTGTAGACCAAACCCAATGCATTCATTAACATTAAATTTAAACACGAGCAATGGCAAATCATTACCTTGATCTAGATTATATCCAACCCCTCCAGTCTTTTATCGTCTGAATCGTAAGTGGGTCTGCAGCCGAATCTACGGTCGACTTGCAAGTTAATCCAAACCTAGGCCTGTATGATGCGTAACATAAATTTCGCTTCATGCCCTAAATGCAAAGTAGATTTGCTGAGAGAAATGTGCAAAGAGGGAAAAAAACCTAAATCTCTAGATCTAGCATGTGCCTCGTCCGATGTATTCTGTTTTTAGACCATCATTAGTTCCAGTATAGCTGTTCTTTTCTGTTCCTTGTTGAGTTATTCTACTCCTCGATCCTGTTCTCCAGCGAAAACAGTTAACAGGAAAGGTCAATTACTTCGCTTAATATAAAGTCAAAGAGCAAAAATAAAAATATTTCAAATTAAGTTAAAATTAGTAAATATTCGAAAAGATAACTTGTTTTGCTATGTAAAAAAAAACACAAAACTTTATATATGACTAGTTCTTAACTTTTGTGCATAACTTACTAAAAGTACGATCGATAAGAAAGAAAATTGAATATTTATAATATTATTTAATTGAGAAGTATTTTTTCTAATTTGGTATTTGTAAATTTGGCTCTTTTGTGTAAAAAGAAATTAAAATACACTTAAAGTACATTTTTCGTGCAATTAGTCTACTTGTATTTTAAAAGCTTGAAAATGCTTAAAAACACAATAGATGTTTAAATAAAAAATTAATCGTGCAAATAGTAAGAGCTACTGACATTCGTTGACACCAAAAAGAACTCTTCTGTCCTAGTGAACCTTCGATTCGTCCTTCTCACCTACATGTAAACCGAGAGTGTCAAAAGACCAACATGTCTAGCGGTGCAGCTAAACGCGTTTCCAAGTCGATAGTAGACTGGGCAAGATTTACAGCAGTATGTCCCAAGCACCAATTGGACATGCTTAGAGCTGTCAAGGCCAAGCATGATACTTTTATTAACAAGTAAGTATGGTCTAAGTACTACCAAATGCTCTCTCTCTCTCTCTCTCTCTCTCTCTCTCTCTCTCTCTCTCTCTCTCTCTCTCTCTCTCTCTCTCTCTCTCTCTCTCTCTCTCTCTCTCTCTCTCTCTCTCTCTCTCTCTCTCTCTCTCTCTCTCTCTCCCACATACACACACATCCTCCCTCACACGTCTGCAACCAATTTTAACTTAAATGCAAAATGAATCATTCAATTTAGATCTAGATCTATTTCAATTGATGGCAGTATGACTCTATGATCTTTGAAAGGTGTATGCGCTAAGCAAATTTTATGAAACAATGGGTATACATTATATGCCTTATAAATTGCTTTGAGATATAGATTGAAAATGAATTGCTGCTCAATAAATGTAGGCTCTTCCCCCTGTGCTCTGTGTACTGTAAGTTCAGAACAATCAAGGACTTCAGAATGAGTATGGGACTCATAGCATACTACTAAAGAAGGCTTTGTTTGAAATAGTGGACTATTGAGCTGAGGGTATTATTGCAGATATTGGCCCAACTCACCCTAAGCTTTCCAGAATTTGATATGCTGAACACAAATATGAAGGTTTTATTCGTAGCAAGTAATTACTTTTCAAGATATAAGCATTTTTGTGTTGCTCTAAAATCCCATTTCACTACAAGTTTCGATTTTGTCAGGAAACATTCAATTGTGAAGCCACAGGTGAGGTGGGCCGATTTCTGCAATTTTACCAAGCTGAGAATACTCTCGATTCAAATTTTCAACACGCCAATATTTGTCATATAGAATTATGATTTACAAATAAAAAAAATATGGCATCATATACCAAACCAACGTACCCAATCTGAAGTCCTACCAATATTAATTATACTTTTGATGAAAGCGGGAATTTATTCGTTTTAATTAGGTGAACCCTAAGTTTGTTTGGTAATTAGCAATGAGGGAGACCCTTTTGATCACAAGCCTAACTTGTGTATTTATTAAATTAATGCTTTATCTCATTAGCATTTGTAACCAGCAAAGTAGATCTTGAGAGATATTGTAAGCCCGTATAAAAGTGGTAAAAGAATATAGATGTATAATGTCAATATGCTCCAGTGAAATCCATAAATAACAAGGTGGGGAATAGCGAGAACTCCTGGTACAACAAGACAATTTCAAATCCTCGCCTTGCCTCACAATCCCAGGCTTCTCCTTATTTCTTACTCAGTGTAATGGGGTGTAATTTAGTGTAACCAATAATAGTGCCATGGTGTGTGGGTTTCTCTCTCTCTCCCTGCCCATTTTTTTAAGATGCAATAAGGCTTGTTCCTACTCTTTTACCTGAGTCAGGTAGATAAGATTAAGTAATCACGAGGGTTTTCAATTTTTTGCGAAGGCTTGCACTTATAGTTATACAATGTAATGCTGTCACTAGTGCCAGGCCTGGAGCAAGGGAAAGGGGCAAGATAGATTGATAGCCCGCAAAAGCATATGGATTAGGGTATTATCGGGCTAACCTTGGCCATTGTCCGCATGTGATTGGGGATGGGAGGTACTGATATCATACTGTAAACATTCGGAATAACGACAACCATGTAATAATGAGAGAATTCGTTGTAATATTGTGGACAAAAGTTTTCATTATTAGTATGTTTCACCTTATTTCTCCATGTTATTGTTACTTAAATGGATATGAGAAAGTTAACGTGACTTGCTATGAGATTTAACCAGCCAAATAATCAGAGTTGTTTTTATTTCAATTTTAGAATAAGTACTTGATATTTAAGAAATTGTTTGTAAAATGGTATAATAGCTAAGGTATGAATTTCATGTTTCGTTAAATGTCAAAGAGAGAAAAAAGCTTCAAACAGCTAAAAAAAACTGAGAGAACAAAAAATTTTGAACATGGGGAAAATGTTATATGGTGAAGAGACCTTTCAATTCAAGACAATTTGGTATTCTGCAAGAATTTGATTTCTTGACCTTTCATAAGTAACTTACAGTAATAGGTCATATTATGATTAAATATTATCAGGGAGAATGTGAAATTGTCATAAGAAAAGCTGTTTTTCTTCTTCCAGGGTCCACACTCTGCCAGAGAATCTTCCTAAAATTGATTTTGCTGGGTACAAAGCAAGGTTGCCAGATCCTGCCATGGCAGATCGTTTCGAGAAAGCTGTAAGTAACAAGCAGTTCTTTTCCTTTATTTAATTTTGCATTTCTTAAAAAAATGTGCAAAATGTCAGGAAATTTATTACTACTTTTTTTTTTAATTTAGTGAACATTTTTAATTGGAGGGGGGGGGGTTAAGTGAGATGCAAAATAATCAGCAAATTTATTAACTTTTTAAAGGGGAAAAAGATCATTTTTTGATATGAATAAAAGTTGGATTATCACATTTCTTTGGTATTCTCAGTATGCAGCCCTCAGCATCCCTTATCCTGTGGACAAAGCTAATATGCTGAAACAGGTGGAAGAGGAACATCAAGAAAATGTGAGTCCGCTTCACACTCATCAAACTGAGGCAGGGCAGTTTTTTAAGACACATTTATTTTTACAATAATAACAAGCATGACTATATCATGTTAGTGAATCCTTCAACAACATGACTACATCAATGGATTCTGAAAAGCTAATAGTGCGAAAAAAGAGAAATAAATATATATATATGCCACAAATAGGAGTTCAATTATATCTATAAAAATCTCTCTCTCTCTCTCTCTCTCTCTCTCTCTCTCTCTCTCTCTCTCTCTCTCTCTCTCTCTCTCTCTCTCTCTCTCTTTCTTTTTCTCTCTCTTTTTTTTCTGTTCCTGTTTGAGATTTCCTTTTCCTTTCATATCTCACTACCTCCTTTTACTTGCTGTCCTCCTCTATATTATTTTCCTTTCTCTGGCATTCTCAACCCACTTCTCTTTCTCTACTTTTCCTTCCCTTCTTATGCTTGCGCTACTCTCCTTTTATCATTTTCTATCTCTCTCTCTCTCTCTCTCTCTCTCTCTCTCTCTCTCTAAATCAATTTAAGAACATCGTTACTAGATAGAACTTGAATTAATTTATGTTGCAGACCTCTTGGACTTTCATGACAAGACAATGTTCTAAACTTCATGATTAGTTGTATGATCTCGGCAGGAGATGCCAAGACATCTGTAAAAGCATTTCATTTCAATAGTTTGTATCTTTCTCTCTAGCTTTGCTAACAGAGTTCATATTTTATAAGCTTACAGGAAGATTGAAATGACCATGGTTGTATCCGTGTGACTGGAACTAAAAACAAACTTGAAGCTGCCCAAAACATTTCACATTTTGCCTATTAAATAAGTGAACCTTGCTTATCAAACTGGGTAAAGTCATGCCTAAAAATTGAAAATTGCAGAAGGTTCAAAACAAATGACCAGATTATGGAGTGGAGCTAGTAAGAGGGAGATTGGGACAGAGATGAAGACTGATAAAAGTACAAGAGATGAGGGGACAGAGGGAAGGGTAGAAAAAAAGAGAGACAGAGACAGACAAGCATTCCCAAAGGCATATAGATAAAAGGCATGAAATATTTTAGAGATGATAAGATATATGATTATGTTACATCATAGGGTTTTTTTTTTCCGTAATACAAAATTTTTAACCTTATCATCTATTGTTGTATGTGCAATTTTCTTCATTAAAAATACTGCTGGTCGTTGTTTTGCCTCATCTTTAATTTCATTTTTTTCCTTTAAGGAAAAGAAAGTGAAGACATATGTGGCAAATGTTCAGGCAGCAGGTCAGGAGAGTAAGACTTTTGTAAGTACTTGTGCTTGTTTTTTGGATTGTTAAGAGGTCAAAGAGGAAAGGTCATTCAAAAAAATAAAGTTTAGAACATTGTAGGTCTGTTTTGAGAGAAGCTCCTTACACTGGTGCTAAGTACTTAATTTTCATCACTTGTCTTTAATTTAGAAAATACCACTGCATAAGTGAGAGATGTTGACAATTACTTGCAATTTAGAAAATCAAGGGCATCAGGAAACATTCAATGAATCATTCATGTTATTGCAATGATGCTTGATGTACTGTACATATATCTTAATCTAGATTTTCACTATGAGGAGAAAACGGAGTTATCTTTTTTAGCCATAAAATCATCAGACCTTTTTACACAAGGGAAGCCAAGATAAACATACGTATTTCTTGATATCCTACCACATGAAACATGCCTTGAATAAAATGAATTATATGATTGGTTTATTTATCCCACAATCTTATTGTTGAAGGAGGTGTCTATGTTTAAACTTCAAACTGGTCTTCTATAACTGAAATGTTTCAAAATCTTCAAGAGTTTGTTTCATCTATAAAAAAAAAAGTTCTTCGTGAAACATTATTAATCCAAAATTCTTGGGACCTCTAAAAGCATTTTATTTAACTATAGCAGGATAATATAGGAGGAGAAATGATTTTATATTTAAAAAAAATTACATAAGACATACATATAAGTTTGTTTCAACATTTTTAGTTTAGCAGTGTTCTACTGAAATTTGAAATTTTCTTCTTGGAGCTGATATTTTTTTCCTTCAAAATTTTGTAATATG
Organism: Elysia crispata; assembly: GCA_033675545.1. Classification (NCBI taxonomy): domain Eukaryota; kingdom Metazoa; phylum Mollusca; class Gastropoda; family Plakobranchidae; genus Elysia; species Elysia crispata. The sequence continues at coordinate 51,570 of JAWDGP010004098.1, read as the reverse complement.
AAGATGTATGACCAAAGTAAAATTAAATATTTGTTAGTTACGATGACTTTATGTTGAACCTTTTTTTTATATTGCACAGTATTTTTGCTATAGGCCATTTCTGAAAGGAATTTCATATTCTCTTTATCCTGTCTTTTCAAAAACAACATTTTTTTTTGTTGGTATTGTCTTCAGCTCTCCAAAATCGACAGCTTGCCCCAGTTTGAGGAGATGACTGTGGAGATGTTCAATTATTACTTCCCTGAAACAGCCCTCAACCCAGAAAGGCCAACATTCTGGCCACATATAGAGGAACAACAGCCCTACAACCCTGAGTTCAAGTACTACAAGTAATTGCAGTACCTGGAATAGCTACAAATGGTACAATATTTTATAGCGGGAACACATACCCAGTCAACTAGGGAGGGTCAAAGCAATGTGATGTCTGTTTTTTTTTGTTTTCTTATAATTACATTATGCTTTTTGTTTTTACTTTTCTTTCAATTGAATTGAGGTGTGAATAAAAAGTATTGTATGTTAGTTCAGAGCCTTTTTGCCCTCAGAAATAAAGATACATAACATAATTAATATAAACCTATTGTGATATTACTTTCTTCAAATTTATTCTGTCCTCATGTATGTTAGTCAATATGATTAAAATAATTGACAAAAAGCTGTAGACTTGGAGTATAAAATGGCAATTTATTCACCCACATCAAAATAGAAAAATATTACCAATAACAGAACAGGACCCACTAAGAGGTATGAAAATAAATTTCTTTTTGCAATGCTCCACTATATGGTCATCAATTTACATTAGTTTCAGCCACTGAGAGGCACATTCTCTGTAACATTGTCTTGTTCCCAAACATTCATCTTCAAACATTTCTGCCTGAATAAATAAAAACATACCTTATTTAAACTTATACATCATGAAAATTATTTTGCACCCACTCTGAGTTTATGAGTTTATTTTTACGCAGTCTGGGACACATAAACCTTATGTTTTTTTATACAGTCACTCAATATGACTTATTGTTTAGCAAACTTGACAAATGTCTTTTACGATTAGAAGACAAATTTTGATAATGAGTCTATGGAGTGCAATCTTAATTTTTTTCCAAATGAGAGTTGAAGTGTGAAGTCTGATCATCCTCAAGTTGTGCCAATTTTTTTCTGCAAGAATCCACTTTTTCTACAGTCAAATATCATAAGCACATAGCAGCCGATGAGCCAGATATATGCCTCCTATGTTAAATGAAACCATTGGTGGACTTCACACAAAAATGTACATGCAATTTGCCTATCACTGCATAGATTTTTTGTTTGATCAGGCTAGGACACCTGCATGTTAAATGGCAAGGACAGGCAGTAAGCAGTAAAACTCGTGTTTCAGTGTCGAGTTTTATGCAGACAATAATTGTAAAATATGAGTTGGATCACTAATGTTATGGTGCTTTGTGGCCCAATTGTGCAATCTTCAAAATATTGCACAGTGATTTTAACATTTATGGAAAAAATGATTACATGGCTATACCACTTAAATAATTCCATTTATAATTAGCAAAACTAACATTGAACTCAGAGTCTGGAACAATAAGTTTTTAAGGGGATTGAAGAGATGGTGGCTGAAGTTGAAAAAAAGTTGAGCAAGCACTAAGAGAAACAACTACATTCCACGATTCACTAAAATGCATAGGTGAGACCAGATATCAATATCATGTCTTAAGAAGAGAACCATACGCACTGCGGAATACTCTTGAGTTGAAATTCGATACTAGTTACTGCAGGAGTTAAAATGTTGAGAACATTGGGGACTGGTTCCTGTTGGGTTTACCTATTTTTTGGTTTAACAGTAAGGTATAGTGAAGCTGACTTTGCTGTTTTATTACGCGGTACATTTTATACACTGATGATTCAGTATATATTTATTTACAATCGTCCTTTCAAGATCTTAAAGATAGTATGGCCAATAAGTCATAAACCAACCTCCCACTTCCCATAACATTTTGGTTTGAATTTTAGTTTACTTCAGTTGCTGAAGGAAGAGTTTTGCAGTAATAGTACTCACAAAACCTTCCAAAGCTTGGCTTTCGATGAACTTCATTTATTCCCTTTTTACTATGACAAGCCTACTAGTACTAGTGCGGGATAATTAAGAGGCCAAAAAATCATATTAAAAAGGATAGCCAAATCCTAGCTTAATAACTGATGTTTTAGAAGCAAATGAAAGTTTCTCAAGGTCATAATGTTTTCAGGTTTGACTTACATTCAGAACTTAGTTGTAAAACGCCTGCTAACTTATTTTTTAAACACATAAACAGAGAACAAATAATTTGACATAAAAGGGATCTGAACATGGATATTCAATATTATGAGACACAAAAATAAGGCAAGCAACTCTTTTTGTCACATTACTCTTCAGTACATACACCCTTCTCCTAAGCTAGCCTGATTTGGAACCTCAAGACTATACATGAAAGCAAAGTTTGATTTCCCAAGTATCAATGTTAAAACTGCTTGGCTTTTCTGATTGTGTCTTTCACTCTTCTTTTAACACTACAAAATATTTTGCAAGTAGTTTGCAGACATGCACTATTGTCTGCCGCTACCAGTTTACAATGGCCAACAGCTGATACTGCATCTCATAGTCATTAATTCCTCTCAGTGGGAGCTGAAAAAAAAAGCAAGCTGTAAAAGGAGGGTAAGAAAATAGTTTTGGTAGATCGCAGAGTACAACTCAAACTCCACGGAATATGTCAAGTTAAGAGAAAGAGTGGAGAACATGATTTCCGCAATCTTTTAAAAAAATTAAACAACAGTATTCAATAAATCATTTAAAGTACACATATAATGTCATTGTCAAATTGAGAGGGGTGCATTGTACCGGATTCATTGAAATTTAAGTCATTGATAATTTTTCCCATAAAAGCTCAAGTTCTTTCCCACACCTAGGAAAATCTCCAATCCAAATCTATATCAAATAAGTCTGTTGATGAAGCTTTTTTTTTCCTGAGTATCAGTTATAAAAGTTGCATGACATTATTTATAGTGCTGTAAACCAATATTAATGACTATGTTGTTTCTCAACCCAATTGAATATTTAGATTTTTAATTTAACTTTATTTTGAACACTGGTTTCTAAGGGTGGCTTGAAAAATGTATATTGCATGAGTTCATCATATTTTAGGAAGAGATTTGAAATGAACTTCTAAAACTGCATTTTTTATACAAATAATTTCACCTTTTCTCAAATCCTGTTTTGCAAAATCTTAATTCCAACATTGGGCTCACTATGACTGGTCAGAGGAAATTTTTGTAAGTAGAACCTAAAGGAGAAATGAGTCTACTTTAAAATTTTTACCAAAATGAAATTTTCAGCTTTGAGTCAGGACAATATGCAGACAGTCTGTGGGTTCTAAAAAGATAATCCTCATTTTACATTTCTGAAAAAAAAAAAAGGTATTTTTAAAGACTCATTCAAAACAATTCATGACAGAAAAGAAGCAAGTGATAAAGCACTTTTTTTAAAAAAGAGATTGAAATGAAGCTGTATTTTATCAATTAAATTCGAAATGTACATAAGATAGCATAAAAAGTAATCCCAGTCTAGTAGAAATATAAGTATGAACTGTTGAACTTAACACAAAACTTGTCCATTCTGGTCAAATCTGTTTTAAATTACATTTACAAGCTTTGATCTGTATTATGGCCAAAGCAGATAACTTGGGATACCGTATTTTACCACTAGTGGGATTTTAGGCCTTAGTACCTACTGCTGAACTAATGATAGCTGAACACTTGTTATGAGCTTTAAATTCTAATCAGATCTGTAAAGACATAAATAATAAAGCTCTCATTTTCAGAAGCTTGGGGAAAAAGGTGCCATGGAGAACATTGAAAAATATCCAATATTGCCTTCAATAACCAAATTCTCTTTATTGTGACAGTCTAGAGAACATTTTCAAAAGCTATAATGCAAGATGAAAGACATTATCAAAACCCTCTATTTGTGACATCAGAGCATTTTTAATCACATTTTAAAAAATTAAAACATAGAATAGATAAATTGTAAAACACTGTAGTCATATTCAATGTAATAATACATAGTAAAAAGTAAACTGTTCTCCCATATGAAACATTCAATAAAATCTTAAGACTTTGTGAACATTTCATCACATCTTTATGGCTTAATTTTTAGCAAAGTTAATTAATTCTAGATACTTGCATACATTAACAGATTCTGAACATAATATTTATGGTAAGCAGTTTATAAAATCTTATATGTATCACAGTTGTAAAAGCAAAAAAAAAGTGCATCATTTTTTTTTTAATTTATGTCATGTCTCATTTCATAACAAAAACATTAAAAAACAAAGCAAACAACACAGCTTATCACCTGCCAAGTGACTTGCGCTTGGTTTGCTTGAATTCCAAAGTTTAAATTACCATTTTGAAGAAAGTCAAACACAACAAAAATAAGATAGGCACTGAGATTGCAATCTTTTTAAAGGATTGATCTTCACAGATATTAACAAGACAGGTCAAATCACTCATTTTTAACACTTGGATATGGAAGCTGAGAGAAAAAGATCATGTTGAAAATGTGTCTAAAAAAGCTTATGAATCACAGAACAAAGACAAAAGGGACCTCACAATACATTTTTAAAAATTGAAAGTTAATATTGAATTTGGGTAATTTTCATTGCACAGTGGCAGTGATTTTATAATGCTAAGTGGTCAGCTCCAACTTGTCATTAAATCACAAAAAAATTTTCACTTAGGCAGTACTGACTCAATAAGCTATAAATTTAATGCATAACGAAAATATAAAGGAGTCATAAAATGTTGCAAGAAATTTCTGGCTTTGAATTCATTGTAGATAATGCTTTACTAATTTACTCATAAAAAGTAAGTATCTGATTCTCTTGTTCTTATTATTATTTTGGAGGGCGCACAAACTTAATAATGTCTTTTCACTTGCTATTGTCACAGAGTGACAGAGAAAAATCCCTCAGTCTTGAATACATTAATGAAAAGTGACCTCAGAGAAACATGGATACATGTCTATACTGACAGCCCAGTGGATGATGCCATCCAAAATGGTGGAGCAGGAATTGCAATTCTCAATGCAATAGAAAAATGACACTCCAAACCTACAGGAGAGTATTCTTGTGCCTTCAGAGTTGACACAGAAGATGTAAGAGCCAGTGCTAGCCCCATAAGAAATAGCCACACTATTGCAAAAAAAAAGTTTTTTTTTTCAGAGATGCTATGTCATAGGAAGTTATAGGCAAAGGAGTCAAAAACTCAGTGATCTTAATACAGTTCTGACCATCTTCTCCAGCCAACATCCTATTCAGAAATGAGATTGCAGATACATTGGAAAGGAATGTCTAATCTATTCCAAAACAACAAGACAGTAACTAACAAAGAAGCCAAGCATAGACATTAGCTAATGAAACTTCCCCACCTCAACAAAGCTGATTCATTTCAAAAGCTCCAAAGTCACATCTAGTAATTCGTATCTTCAGCTGCAAACTGAATAAATATCAGATTGAGCTTTCATCTATACACCAAGCTTTCGGTCATTACAACTGACCAGAGTCCTTTTTCTAGTGTGGCCACAACAATGAAACACAATGATCTTGCACCAATCACACATAATTGACACCATCACACTAAAAATAAGTTACATAGCAACCTGCACAACACATCTGCCTCTATTGAAAAGATTGGTTCATACGTTTAGAAAATACAAAGAAGACGCATCACGCACTGCTGTTTTAATCATATTCTTTTAATATATAATTTTAGCCCATCAACAACACTGGTCACCATGCTGCGTATAGTGGTGAACTTTTTCAATTTCAAATAGCAATTCTAATGCTGAAATAAGTTAAAACATTACATGCGAATGGTAGGACATAAATCCAATATACAGGAAACACAATAGCCTAAAAACAAGGCATTTTTGCCTTGAAAGTATTTGGACTTTTTTAAACCCTTACCATAATATTAAAAATAGAATTCAAACTGAATGGATAAATATTCTCAGCATGGCTTAACCTAGATTCAGATTTCAATTTGAGCCTTGTCTAGAGAAAGACAATTAAAATTATAAGTCTAATATCATTGGCATATATTGTGATATAGATATTAATCACACCATCTAGTTTTCAAAACAACACTTTTCATATCTTTCATGACAATTTGTTCAACATGTAATGATTCAAAAGTATGTATACCTTTTAAAGTGAAAATACAACCCATCAAAATATTTTAATGAGAATATACAAAATGAAAGCAAGCGAAAATTCTAAAATTTATACTCAACATTTTTTAATCTGAGCAGCAAAAATCAAAACAAATCTACATTATAATTATAAGCCTGTAAAGTTGAAAAAAGCCCATAACAGAGAACAACCACAATAGTTCTAACAGCAAGAAAAACAATCTAAAATCCATGTAAAATTTGATAGAACATTGAAGCAAAATTGAATTGGAGAATAAATTATTCTTTATAGCATACTTCATGCTGGCATTATACAAGATGGAAAGCCTTGTTCTTATATACAGTAATGCCTTAAATAAATTTAGTTTATACACAGTTTATGCCCAACAAGAGAACTAAAAACAAAGAAAATTCAAGTATACCCATCAAATTCTTCTGATGCCAGACAACATCCTTAATGTGAAAGACACAACTTAGAGAATCATAATTAACCACACATGCACACCCTGCAGGGGAAATAACCAATTTTGGAGTTTCAATATGCTAGTGAAGCATCTTCCTTTACAAGGCCAACACAAGCACAGTTACAAAGGTGGATTGCAGTTGATAGGTAAAGTTGGTGCTCCAGAATATACCAATGAAACTAAAAATTGATATGACACATCCTTTCTTTATTCCACTCAAGCAGCGAGTGAGATTTGTGATATGACAACATTCACTTTGCCATCAGTGCATCAATCTGAAATAAAATTAAGTAGAGAAATAAACTTCTATTCAACCAAATATTGTGGGGAAATTTTAAACCAGACATATAAAGGGACATCCTGTTACCATTAATTTTGAGTGTTCTTCAAATCTACATCTATTACCATGAATTTGGCTAATAGTTGGGCCATTGATAGATCATCAAGGGAGCATTTGCATATCTCTAAATCTAAATCTAGTCATATGTCTAGCTTTGTCAATCTCTAGTCTTTTATGACTACCTTTAGTATTGATGTCAAAGGATTTTTTTAGATAGATAGATAGATAGATAGATAGATAGAGAGAGAGAGAGAGAGAGAGAGAGAGAGAGAGAGAGAGAGAGAGAGAGAGAGAGAGAGAGAGAGAGAGAGGGGGGGGGGGGGAGTGGGATGGATTATGTAACCTGACCACAGTGTGCTCTGCTTTGCCCAAAAGTCCATGTAGACAGCCAAAAAATTTTATGTAAACACATATGCTGGTTATGCCATATCTATGATGATACATAGCCATCATCAGTCACTTATTTTGGTCACCACCAAAGTAACAAGTGTTGTCTTAGCCTGGCTTAACATAATGATCCACCCAAAAAGATTAAACCTAAATCTGGCACTTTATTTTACCACTCTATTAAGTTTTGTTCTTAAGCGGTATATCAAGGGTGTTTCTGAATAGGAGGTTACAGTATTACAGTGTGGTAAGATAAAAAAGTTTTTCATCTCCATGAATATCAATGAAGACGATTTAAAAGAGATAAACACCAATAAAACAGCTTATGCAACATTAAAACAACTAAAATTGTGTTAAGATAAAACTTTGCAAAGGTTGTAAAGATTTGCCTTTCGTGAAAAAGAGATTTGCATCAAATGCAGCCTTTTGTAAATCAGTCTTATGTTTCTGAAATAGAATCTTTTTTAACTCATCAGGGATATAAAAAAAAAAAGACAAAATTGCCTGACCTTGTGATTTCACCTAACAACGTTTTCACTCTCTATCACATTCTTTAAAATTTCAAGGGCCTAAAAATTACTTCAAAGGCATAGGGCCTGATTTCAGGTTAAGGCCTTGAAAAGTGACAGCCTTAAAATATGCCTCACTCAGTAAAGTTTTGCAAAGCCAAATTCAGTGTGGAGTTATCATAATTTTTTTTTAAAAGAAGTATACCACTTGCACATGAAACTTTCTCTTTAAATGTGTGCAACCCTTCTTACATCTCAAACCATAAATATTACCATAGCTCTCTGCATTGTGCAGTTCCCTTATATCAATTTATAATTGTGTACTGGAACATGAATATCTATGACGATCCTATCATCCTATTTTATAAAAACCCTTCATATCATTGTCAACCCTTTTCTTGATATCAAAATTTGTCCCAGAGCCTTAATTTGTCTTTTCTATATGGGATAACATACTGATCATATTTTCATCTATGACCTTTGCAGTGCAAGAGTCTAAAACTTGACATTGACTGCTTCAAAAGTTTTGTACATCTCAACCTAGAAAGTTCAAAAGGAAATTTTAGATTTAACCTCACAATAAAAGCCAACATTTGTATAATTTTAACAGCAGCAACTACAACAAAACTCACCTGAGTTTTATACATCTCCTTGACATCCTGCAAATCCAGTCTCAATTCCTGGACCTGTTCTTCTTTCTCTCCATACATTTGTAAGATAGCACTGTATCGTTGGTTTAGTTCCTAGAATCCATAACGATGAAAAGAAAATAAGTATAACTTTATACTTTTAATTCAGTGATTCATTTTATAGAGGTATACTACTGAGCACAAACTTTTGAAACCATACATGAGACTATTTTGTTGAGTAGACTTGTTATGAAAAAAAACAAGCCACCCAGTGAAGAGCTAAATGTACTGGGGAGAGAGTAAGTTGTCAATGGAAACACTTTGAAAGGAAATTCCCATTTCATAACCAACTCCATCATTGGTAAGATGTGATATAATTTCACACTCAAGCAAGAGGTGAATTTTTATTCTATGACACAAAGATTTCTCACAATTATTCATAAATTAGTTTGTATGGATTATGTTCAAAGGCAGATTAAAGATGTGTCCATATCCACATAGTATTCACATACCTTAAATTGCACTTGGAGTTGCTCATGCTGAAGCTTGATGTCTTGAAGCTCTTCATTCTGATTGGACAAGTTTACAAGCTCCCTTGCCATGGACTCACGGGTACGCTCTAGTCTTGAGATTTCAGACTAAGGCAAAGAAATGAGTAAAAAAAAAAATTTATATACTGCTTTTCTGGATTTTATCTGAAGCTTATGATTTCATTTTGCCAATTCCAAAAGCATGTTTCCCTTTGAGTTGAATATCGCTCCTTCATCTTAACAATCTTGCGTCAGATTTTGTTTCTTCTTTTTTTTTCAGATTCTATCCAGTTTGCATATTCATAATAAAGTCAGTAATGAAGTAGGGACTTAATTATTTTGATTTTCAACTGCCATCAAGTAGAGTCCATTATACTTCAGATTTATTTTTGGAGCAATGTTTTGGCACTTTTTGGATTTTGTCCCCAGAATGAAGAAAATGTTGTCTTACCTGTAACTGGGTAATCTCCCCTTCCCTGAGTTTGAGTTGGGAGGACATATTTTCCACTGCAATGGCTGCTCCTGATTGCCTCAAACTGTCATACACACTGGCTCGACTGACTCCAACAGTGGATCCTGAGTCACTCTCATCCTAATAAAAAAAATTATGATCAGATAAAATCTACAATAAATCATTCTAACATTAACCTAAGCAGAACAAATAAAAATTACATATTCCTCTTAATCTTGAAGCACTGGAACTTTCATTTTGCATTAAAACAATATAAATGTATATCATTTTGTGTTTATATGGTTAACGAACAATAGGATTTGTTTTGTTGGAGCAAAAAACTGCTGTTATGATAGAAACAAGCAATGTTATTATTCTTTTTGCCACTCACATGGAAAGACCAATTCATCATATTTCCAGAGTATCCTTCATGTATGCTTCCCACTACACTTTCTTGCCGACTAACTGACATGGATGGGGAGGGAGAAGGGGTACCTCTTGACCTGGGTCGCTCCTGTGGAATGAATTTACAAAGAAATATGTACCATATGCTTCAAAAGCTTTAGAAAGTGTATAGTAATAATGCACTTAAAGCTAATGAAATCAACTGTATGGCTACCATCATATTCATTGAATTCAATAAGGGCTCATTAACATTTTAGTCTAAGGTTAAAAATGATAACAACTAGTTTAACTTCCTTGTCACACCATTTTTCTATCAATGATTACTGCTTCAGTAATCCCTCTGTTCAGTGGGCCACTATTGATGATCACACAGCAATTCGCCTCCATCTGTTCTGGTTTTTCTTAGCCCTCTATCAGTCACTGAAGCTTATAAATGCATGTCCCTTTATGAATTTATTTTCCCATCTTTTCTTGTGTTTAACTGCCCTTTTTGGCCTCCTACGACATTTCCCTTTAAATTTTGTTCAATGAGAGACCTTCTGGCTGCTAGCTATAGCAATGTAGTTTTTGCCTCCTGACATGGGTCATAAGTTTTTTATTTGGTCCAATGACTCCACTACAGACTTCCGTTTTGGTGATGCAGTCCTTGTATGAGATGTTCCCAAGTTTGTGAGAGTATTTCATCTCTAATGTGGTTGACCGTAAGATTCGATGACCCAAAAGCATACATGAACATAGAGGTGATAAAGGAGTACATCGTTCTAAATTTTGACTCCAGGGTTATTTTTTTGACAACTAAATGATCATCGTTAATGTCCGCATGATCCTGGATAAGAGTTAAGGTTATAGGTACCTCACCAATTATCTTGAAGCTCAGGTATTTGAACCTTGTAATACCTCCAAGCTTTTTTCAGTTTTCTTATACTCAAAAACTGATGCAATTGCTGCTACTTGTTATAAATTCCGTTTTCTATGCACTAAATTCCATGCTATAAGGTACAGATATCGCTTCAAGGCTCTTACGAGTGTCACCAACTTTTATCAATTGCCAAATTCTTCATCGAGTTTGCAAAGCCCAAGTGATTGTCATGGTTTCAATGTTGATCATGTGTCATATATTACACACTGTACCAGGTGTTTCTCTTGACAAATAAGTTGAGGAGAGTGAGTGATAGTAGCCTGACTGTGACACCTATAAAGTATCAATCCTTTGAGTGAACTGGGGTCTTATCATAAAGGTCTTGTCCTACTTTAATCAAATCAGCTAATATTTTCTATTCCTCTATGTTTGCACACGAAGCTACATTTAATATCCTGTTACATAACAAACTGACAGAAAAAAAGCCATGAAGCACAAAAAATGAAAACCTTGAAGCATCTGCAAACAAATTATAGGTTCATACTTATTTGTCACAACTTTTCTCAATCTCTTTTAAAAACAAAATAAAGAACCATTTAGATTATTGATATAGACCTTTTGTAGGAATTAACAATTGATTTTTGTTTGTTGTCTGGGTCTACTTCCATTTTTCCATCCTTATATGATGAAGCACACAATAAGGCTGAGATGATTTATATACTTACAGCTAAACGCAACTGCTCTTCCAAGGCCACACTTTTCTTTTTTTCTGTTTCCACACGCGTACGTTCAACACTCAATTGAGATTCAAGGTGCATCTGAAATAGAATCCATTTTCATAAAACTTGTCAGCAAAGAAATTGCCAACTTACATAGTCTTCTTGAAATGTAACATTAATATTGGAAAAACTGGAAATAAAAAAGTGATAGTCACATTTCATGCAAAAAATATCAAATTTCTAACAAATCATGATGGCTATGTCTTTAAAGGCCATGCCATATTATTTGCATCTCAAATTATTATATATTTTGACATTTATTACGTTAAAGTTGTAGGGATGTAAAACCTCATAAGGCCAAAGAATTTTTGTAAGGACATTTGCTTTCACTCACTTGTGGCATTTCCCGCCTCTTATTAGCTGGGGTCTTTCCCGTCGCCCCTATCTATGGGATGGTTTTTGACCCCCGATAACTCCTATACTAATCCCGCAAAAGCCGCAGGGTTGTATAACCTATTCCTCTAGTCAATGCAAAGTTTCGTACCGATAAGCTTTTGCATTTTTTGTTTATGACAGAAAGGAACACCAATGCTCCAGAGGTCGGAAAGAGAAATAAGATCTAAAACTGATTCCTAAATGGAGTTATAAATCAGAGAGAAGAGACATTTTTGAAGTATTTGAGCAATAAAACGAAAGTGATAGTCATCTAGAAGTGAGTGAAGATGATTACAATCCTGATATTGATGAAAGCAGTGATACAGAGGAGGATAGTTCTGAATCTAGATCTAAATCTAAAAGTAAACAAAATGAAAATTTGCGGTGTTTTAGAAAAATTAAATAAAAATCATCTCTCAATTTATACTTTTTTGTTTATTTTATTCAAACCAGCATGTATTGTCACTATATGTCTCAAAATTTGATTAAGTTGGATTATGTTTTCGGTTTTGTTTTTTTTTCCAATTTTTAAAAATACCCAAAAGCCCAGCCTTGTGCCCTCACATTATTTCCAGACACTCAGCCGCAAGTGAGTTAGAAAAAACAACATCACACATGCAATAAACAACACCTCACCTTATCCATTCTCAGCTGTGCAAGTTCCTCCGATAAAACCTTCTTAGAACTCTCCAGCTGAGCCACAACACTGCATGATGAAGGACAGAAAACAATATATTTGTAAGGAAACATTGTAATTAAAGTATCCCCTAAGAACCACCAATATCCAGGATCAAAATAACTGATCATCCAGAAAAATAAAATAGAGTGGAGCACCGATTCCCCGAATTCATTGGGGAATTTTAATATGTTCGAAGAAGCTATGTTCGAACAAATCTATATTTAGCACTCGGATCCTGGATTTGCGTTTCCAGGAATATTTTGAAGTACGTTAACTTATTGAGGCTTCGTGTTTTCTTGGCTACTTACAACTACGTACAATTCCGAACATTACAGGCATACCCAATATGCTGTATTTTTCCTACATTTAGTACTTCAAATAGAGGATGGAAGACAGATACTTCTGAACAACCCTTTCTTTCATTTCTTACTCGTTTTATGTAAAATATTGTCTCTAAACCCAAGCACTTATCAGATCTCAAACTCTTGATGCTAGATCTAGATCTAGACTCTAGGTCTACATTAGAGATCTCGGTCACAAATTTCTTCTAGCTAGGCGTACATTCAGTCTAAAGTCGACGTTCAAATGCTTGTTCCTAAATAATCTTTAACCCAGACAAGGGCTGTCTGTCAAGACAGAGCTAGACCTAATCCCACCAGAGGACCTCCGAACAACCCTTTCTGTCATTCCTAATTTGTTTTATGTAAAATATTGTCTCCAATCCCCAGCACTTATCGGATCTCAAACTCTTGATGCTAAATCTAGATCTAGACTTTAGGTCTACATTAGCAATCTCGGTCACAAATTTCTTCTAGCTAGGCGTACATTCAGTCTAAAGTCGACATTCAAATGCTTGTTCCTACACAAGGGTTGTCTATCAAGGCAGAGCAAGACCTAATCCCACCAGAGGACCCGACAAAGGTTTGAACTTGAAGCTCACTATTATCAGTCCAACATTCTACCTTTTGAGCTATCTAGTGTCCGAACCGTCAATAAAGAGATCTTACTTCCCAGCTTTTTTTCACACCTACCTACTGATTGATTAAGCAAGGGGTGAGCCAAGACAGATTTACCTGTCATCATTACTCATGTCTTGTGCATGTGGAACAAGCAAATTTTGGTTACAATCGGCCCCTTTTAAGTCTTAGAGACAGGTAGACCTAGCACAGGCGCAGGCAGACATTGGCATCGAGTGCATCAGAATTAGCTACAGTAAGGTGGGGCGGGAGAAGAGCTGTCTCTCTCCCTGGCAACTAGGGATAAAAGGTTAGGTTACCTGTCCACAAATTGTTCCTACACAGTGAAAGCGAGGGGTAAAACTTGCTTGTTTGAAGATACCAACAGCTATGTAGAGAACTTCATTGAAATTTAAGATCTGCGAATGTGATGAAAGTCACAGTCTGTCAAACTTCTTATGAGAAGAACATTTTTCTCTCTCTAATTTTGGGCTGATTGTTCGAAGAAAACGCGTTAAAACTTCGAACTAGTCTGGCCGAAACGTAGAAATAAGAAGAGAATAAACAGAGAATCAGAAGGGGAAAACGGATGAGTTCGAGGAATTCGTGATTTCGAGAGATCCATCTTCGACCTTGTCGTGTTCTACAGTATATTGAAAAATCCCTTAAACTTAACAGTTTACTATAATGCACAATGTGCAAACAAGAGAGTCTGTCCCTTTTGGAAACCCAAAATTCCTGTAGCTTCAATACAAACATCAAGCAATCTTTACCTGTTGCGTGTGTCTTGTAACTCCTCCAACCGAGATTTATCACCCTCTATTTTGGCACTCAGAGTTGCCTTCTCCTGCCGTAGATTTGAGTTAGAGGCCTCTAAAGCAGCTACCTTGGCTGAGAGCTCCATATACTGTTGGCTGGATGTTCGCTCTTTCTCTTGTGCCACTGCTAAGCTTGTTTGGGCCTCCGCTAAGACATTTCAAGCAAAACAATTTATATACAAAATAAAACAACAGAAAAATGAGTATTTGGGATCTCATGACAAGTCATAACAAAACTTATCAGCCTCAAAAATTTGCTTTCAAAGCTACATTTGAGTCTTAATCTTAGTCATAAAAAAGTGCAAATTAATTTTTTCCCGTAGCTCCTTCATGCTTTTATTGGTAGTTTGGTTCTGAACACAGAAGTTAAGTAGCCTTGGTAAACATAAATATACCTGTCCCCTCAGCTTGTATGACTAGACACTAAAATTTAATCTCAATTTAAAAAAAAGTTAATAAAAGCATATGGCCAAATTTCCCTTCCTATGTTGTTTTCATTACAGCTGATAAAATTACCTAGTCTATCTGTTAAACTTTTCTCCACTCTCTCCCATGCATTGGCTTGGGCTCCATATGTGGCCTGGAGGTTTTCTATTTGCCTTAAGAGTGGTCGAGTTGCTGAGCTCACAGACTGGGTCAGCTCCTGGCTTCGTGCCTCATCTTCCTGGAGTCTCTGGAAATAAGGACATAAACTTTTTACTTCCTAAAATACCAACCACCCTCAATGCGTTGGAGATAAACACATCATGACAAGCAAAAGTGATGAAAAAGTTAGTGATACATAAAAAGATCCTAGCAAACATTTGATCATACCTAAGCATTTGTTGTAATTTGGCAATCATATGTAATGAAATATTATTAGCTAGATTTTCTTTAAAAGGGCAGAGCAAGAATGTGGGTGTTATTAAGAAAAATTTGTATATGAAAGATGGAAAGTATATGTGTATGTAAAAGAGAGTGAGAGACAAACGACATAAAGGCAGGCAGACAGAGACAGAATAAGAGATACAGAGAGAGGGAGAGAGTTAGAGACAGATCTTCAAAAAGAGTAAGAGAAAGGAAGAAAATGTGCCACTCACTGTTTGTAGGTGAGAAATTTCTTGACGTAACAGATCCTCCCTGCGACTGTGTTCCTTTTCTAAACGAGCCATGTCTAATCTCAGATCATCAGCCTGAATTGCAAGACATGGTACATGTAACTTGTATTAGTTTTCATTTACATTTTGAATGAGAATTCATGTAGACTGCAACATGCAAAGCAGCGTTTGCCCTACTGGCTGAGATATGGGAAAAGAGTTCATATACATTTTCCTCAAAACAATCGTAAACAAGAGTGAGAAATTCAAGGTGACTCAGGCCTACTTATAAAAGACTGTCTTGTTTAAAAATCTATCTGAGTCGATCTTTTTACTGATCAAGATGTAAAAAAATGTGTGTTGCTGGGCTATGAGAGAAGATTATTCAATCTTGATTATATCTACACTTCCAGAGTATATAGACCAAGTTTACTGCCACAGACTGATGCTGCCTATTCACAAGAAGTAACCTTCCCTCTAGTCAGGTTATATGAATCAATATTGTAAATGATAGCCGAGATTAGATAACAAAGGTTCGACTGTCAAAAATCAATGATAAACTATCTCTATAGCCTTCCATACCTGCATTATGAAAGCCTCCCTTTCCTTCTTGAAGCGCATTTGATCCCTCTCCATGGCAGCTTTCAGCTCTTCTCTGACATGTGTCTCTGCACTGAGAGCAGCCTCTTGAGCCTTGCTGTCTTGAGTGGCATTAGACTTGTGCAGCTCTGCTATTTCTCTGAACACAAAAAAAAAGAATGCAATGTAACTCTCTCTCTCTCTCTCTCTCTCTCTCTCTCTCTCTCTCTCTCTCTCTCCTCCCTCCCTCCCTCCCTCCCTCCCTCCCTCTCTCTCTCTCTCTCTCTCTCTCTCTCTCTCTCTCTCTCTCTCTCTCTCTCTCTCTCTCTGTCTCTCTCTCTCTCTCTTTTTTTTTTCTATTCCTTCGAGAAAGAATGAATTTAAAATTAATATTACTAAATCTATTTATTTATAATATTTACAATTGTTTCCATCATATTCTTGATTTGCATACTATTGCATTTGGGAAAATACTGTTCCTGTTTTGCCTATAATATTGGGCCCTTTTCTGTTCTTGATTCAAACATAAAAACAAGTCAAATTTGTTCATATCCTTCAATAAATAAAGAAAAGCGCAAGTATGGCTCACTTGTAAGAATTGTCCAGAGCCACTTGCAAGCCTCGACTCTTCTCTTGGGCATCCTCCAAGTCACTCTAAACAAAAAGAATGAGATGAGTGATGAAATCATTCTTTGCAAAAACATCAAGATTTTGACAGATCCACACCTCAGTTTTCATTTGTTCTAGATCCACATGACGTAGTTTTGAGAAAATGGCTTTTAAACTTTCGTTCACCTTATACTCATATGTTGGACATGAACAAATGTAAGAGAACTTGACTCATTTTGCTTGATTGTTGGTTCTAAAACTAACAAGCATATAGATAATGTTTTTAAGGGATGGAAATTGATGCTAGATCTAGTTTTAGTGAAACTGGACTTAGAACATATGTAAACTGAGATGTCGAGATGTCAACAGTGCAGTTTTTCAGTCACAGAATGGTGATGAAATGACACACACTGTGGAGAAAAGTTGTGATGTCACTTTCCCTTGGCAATACTTAATTACTGATTCTAAACAATCTATAAATTATCGTCTCTCAACAGCAAGAGTGACAAAAGCACATTAAAAGATTTAAAGATTTAAGGTAAAATCTTACTGTGAATGAGTGGCATGTGTTGTGAGTACAACTCACTACATGTTGGTGGCAGATCTGAAATTATTAAGCTTGGGCTCTATTTTTCTCAAATTATTTAGAATCATAAGCGACATGACAATTTTTCTCTCCATTGAATCTAGCTTTTGCAAACAACACCAAGGATACTTGACATGGGTAACCAGCTAATTCTTTACTTCCCTTATCTCTTTAGAATTCTTTTAAACCCCTATCAGAAGGCTTTGAGTTCTTGCTGGATATTAATAGCTGCACATTCATTTTTACCTACATGATAATGAGTGTTTAAAAGGATCTGTAAGTAGATTTGGCTTTTACAAAATTTGCTCACTATTCTCATTGCATTAGCAGATTTTGGGAGGAAAAAGATGAAAATCTCCAACATTCTTACCCTAATCTTGGCAAGCTCTTTTTCCTGTCTCTGCACAGCAGTGTTTAGCTGGCCAATTGCCTCTGGAAAGAAAAGTAGCTCAATAATAAGTTCAAGTTTTTTAGCAGATGTCATTCACAAAAAAGCATTTCAGCATGAAAGAGTCATTTGAAACAGGAAATAATCTAATAAGGCATCACACTGTTTTTTTGTTGTTGCTTTTTTAATAAATAAAATTCAATTTGTGCATATCTGAATCTGTTTGATTTTTACCTTTTAGCAAAGCAAAGAGCTTTAGAGTTTGAATGCAACAAAGTGTTTCATTTTGTTGGTTTTAATGAGTTGTTTCCTTAACGCAAAAAATTGTCATACCATACTTTCTTCATCCATTTTGGACCATCCCAGCTGTTTTTTTCCAAACTGAACTTGCAATTCATTTTAAGGTCATCTATGACAGACCATTTTTTAGGCTCCAAGTAGTAAGTAAATTTGACTTATTTAAAGAGGGCAAGATCTATACAAAGATACTTTTTTTTTGGTAAAGGCAAATTTTATATCTTAAACCGTGTTTGGGTTTCTTAAAAATATAAAGTAATAAAGAGAAAAATATCTATGCTCTAAGAAAAGCGACTGCAAACATTTTCTGCCTCAGTTTAACAAATAATTGTCTTTATTTCATCTTAGAAAAAATTCACCTGCTATAGTTTCAACATACAATTCATTCTCATTTAAAAACAAAAAATTAGAATCAAGTTTGACCATGTTAATTCAGAATGGGAGTTGAGGGTATGTTAATTAATATTTCTGGAGAAAAATAAATATCTGCTTAACCAGCACAGAACTAAAGCTCTCAGCTCACCATTTTGCTTCTTCTCCATCTCTTCTTTCGAGTTAAGCACAACCTTGAGATGGTCTAGTTCAGCTGTCTGATCTTCCAGCTTCTTTCTGTAAAATAATAACAGTAAGATTGAGATAATCTAACACACTAGATGTATGAATTAATCAAATAATTTAAATCATGACATATAAGTCAACTTAAATCAATACTTAGTTAATGTTGAAGGATGTAGAGTAGCTCATTATGCCTCAAGCAGTAAAAATTTTATCTAAGAATTGAAACGGAATTTCATATTTGTGTTATTTATTAAAAATTTTACTTTTAGCATAACAGTAACAGAAGGAAGGCATTTTAGTTTTTTTCAGGCTTTTTTATATAACATTTATCTACTCCCCTACAAATGTTATATTTATCAACAATTTCTTTTTTCCCCTCTCCATCCTAATTGCAGCCATTCTGTAAGTTGATGGGGATGATTTTGTCTCCATTTTTTTTTAAATCTTGAATTGTAAGTAAAAATCAAACGGCTCCAGAGCTTAAACTGCCCTGCTTTATAGATCAGAAACATGTATGCTGATAAACAAAATCTAACATAAATTAAAAACTAACAACGATAAGTGAAAGTTGTTATAAATCAAACAGTAAGACAGGTTCCAAGCCAAAACAAAACGAAAAAAAAGGAAGAAAAAGATTGACACACCACTGGATAAAGCACGTGCAAAGCGAAAACTTATTTGAAGGATTAACTAAATCATAATTGTCTATAATTATATTCATACTTTTGGGAGGTAATTGTGGCATCATTCTCTTTCTCCTTTGCTCGCAGCTTCTTGATAATGGTGCTGCTTTGTAGTTGTTGTTTGCTCAATTTTTCACCTACAAGTGTGGGACAAAAGATAGATATTACATCAATCCGTGTATATTATTATGGAAAACTATTATAAATTGATTTAAAAAAACAACTATGAGACCAAGACAAAGCATGGAAAAAATTTAATAGTAATATGACCAGGCCAAAAATAAAACATACTCAAGCATTAAATATGAAATGGGCTGAAATGCAAGGACTCTACCGTATAAAGAGAGCCGTAAAACCTTTGGCCAAAAAAAAAAGCGATGTTAATGAGAATAAGAAAACTTGTGCTATGAAGGAGCTTAAACAAAAATACAGATCTTAAAAAAAAAATACCTTCCAGGAGAAGCTCTTCCACTTGTTGCCTCTTCTCTTCTAACATTGCTTCTACATCTGCATCGGCTGATCTGCTCATACAGAAAAAAATATACATAAAAATCCCAAGTAGTCAACCCTAGATGTCTTCACAAAATATAAAAAAATCATTTATAAACTGTGAACTCCTTATCGCATTACTTATTTGAAATCATATAACAGTTTTCATGACAGAATATCAAATGATAATTGAATTCAACTTAATGATTAAACATATTGAGCTCTATTGAACTAAAACAATTATGGTTGGAACAAAAATGTTCAACACTGTTCAACCTGGAAAATTACTTCATTAAAATGTCAAAATAGAGGGGTTGCTCACATGAAATACAATTTTGGTCAGCTTTTTATCTTGAATTAGATATGTGTGATATAAAAACATTCAGCATTTACCTTCAATTAATTTGCACTGATGAGAGGATCAGGAGTGTACTATTTAAATTATTTTTGATTGAATTAAAAAAAAAATGACTTGATTTGATCAACTTAAAATGTTTTCTTGTCCATAGCTTGCCATCTTTCTAAAAGCAGTTTCAGTAAGCTGTCAGTTCTTTCAATAATGTCCTAACAAAGGCCTTTAATCTAACTTCAATTGAGGACAAAGGCAAATCTGTAATAATACTTTATCAAAAATTGATTTAAAATTTACAACCCATGAGGCATTTGATGTTTAGTGCAAATTTTAAGGCAGTTGTGAAATTTAGATTCTAAAAACATAAGATAAACATAGCTTATAGCCTTGTGACTCAACTGTGTTAAATCTCTGCGATCTTAAAATTAATGGCAAAGCTAATCCCCCAAAAAGTAACGATGTTTACAAAAATTGATTTTGGTTAAAATAACTGAGAAACATGAAAAGTCGACTAAGTCTACAGCAAGATACCAACCTCCTCTCCAGCTCTTTCTCTGCCGTAGTCAGCTGTTGTTTGAGACGATCTTTTTCCTGGCAAGAAAACATGTATATTTGTTCAGAATTAAAAGGCAAAAGCTGTGCATCTGAATTTGTTATTTCTTCACAAAAATGATTATTTGCTCAAATATCAATGGTGTTTCACTGGCCTTGCTGACTCTTTTCTGTTCTATATACTTAGCTTTGTGAGATAAATCAGCTAAGATGTAAAAAAAAATTTTTTCAAATGCAGTCAAGGTATTTTCTTTTTAATTCAAGAGGCTACATAGACTTGAGTCTGCTTTCATTGTGCAAAGCTGAGCAAGACCAAGGAGCACAGTGTCATAAATTCTTACAATATTTTGTGAATCCTTCCCAAAAAAACTGCTTATCAGGAAAAAAAAAAATGAAATGCTCTTCATACAATGCTAATGATAAAGCATTAAAAAAATTAAATAGGCTGTTTAAAGTAACTTTGCATTTTACCTTCAGCACCGTTTGCATTTTCTTTTCTGCTTCTCCAATACGTAGTGTGAACTCCTGTGTGAGGGCATCCAGGTCTGCAGCTTCAGCATCCCTTGCTTCTTCAGCTTTTTTCAATTGGCTGAGGGATGACAGGATAGGATCCAAGTTATTCTCTCTTCTCATTTATCTTTTTTATTTTTTTTTTTATTTTCTTCAATGAGGTACAAAGAAGTACATATTTCTCACTACTTCATTATTTAATTTTTATTGTTAACAGGATGTACGTATTAAGTTGATAAAAAAGGCTGCAAGAATGAGACTGAGATCATAAGATAGCTATTGGTGCCAGAATTCTATGTTTAATAGTTTAAAACTGTTTTGAGTTCCAATTTCTGTGAATTTTAAAAGGCTTTTCTTTATGGATAAGTGTGTGCCGTGAAAAAGGAGGGTGGGAGGGTAAAGTGCGCACCAAGCAGATATTTTGGTAAAGGCATGTTCTGATGCTATGCAACAACCAGAAACTAATAAAAGCGAGGACATGATATGGTATCTTTGGATTCTGTTAGGTTTCCCTCAAGATCCATATTAACAGATTAGAAAGGAATTCCCCAATTATAAAAAAAAATGCTTTTTGGTAAAGCTACTTGTAAGCAATAGTCATCCATGTGAAAGTGTTGTACAAATAATAGAAAAAAAATATCAAAACAGCATATCAAAACCTACCATTTAAGAATGCTGACATCCTCAGCTAAACTGTGGTTCTCTTTGCTCAGTGAGATTAGTTTTGCTTCTCGAGCCTGTAGAACCTCAGCCATTTCTGCCAGTTTCTGGGGCAGAAATGTTAAAATGGCAATGTCTTAAGATTTATTTAAATAATGACATTTTACTGTTGCATAATTAACTAGAAGGAATCAATAAATCTATTAGAACTAGCACTAGTAGAAGAAAAGTAGAAATGTCTTTTATCCAGTTCAAATGATCCCATGTGACCTACATAATATTCAATAGAATTGTTATAAAGAAAAAAGAATTTTTTTAAGCTTCTAAATGCTAAAAATATAATGAAATTATCAAGATTGTGTGAAAAGACTGCCATTTTTTCCACTTTTGAAATAGTAAGGCAGTGGCAGATCTATTTACTTTCAAATGCTGCTTTTTCCGACTTTAAAAAATTGACATCAGACTCATTAGGGCACGTAACATAATACATATTAAAATTTTGATTCTCAATGAAGACCAATATAATTATCTCTTTTAATTAGAAAATTATTCATGACATGTGTTTTATTAAAATGTCCTAACCTTTTTACCACTTATGTTGACCCTGAAACAAAAGGTTAAGAACCCCAAGTTGTTGTTTTTTTATGTTAGAAGACACTTTCTAAATATAAATCTGAGTAAAATCACTTGCTCAAAAGTTACATAAAGAAAAGGCAAAACAAACCACTAGTAATTATAATGTATGCAGTCCCTTTTGCTCTCCAATGGGAAAATATCCGGCTATCCAAAATAATTTGCAGGTTTGACTTGCTGTAGATTTATATATAGGCATCAAAACTGTTGCAATATAATTTTTTCATACAAAGCGAGTTCACTTTACCAAAAAAACAAACAAACAAAAAGAAGCAGGTAATAGAGAAAGGAGATGGTTGTATAATGCAGAGCAGCATTTACTTGTGCTTATTATACTTCAAAACAATCTAACCTTTTGAATAGATTGAAAGCTATTTGCAAATTCATCATTTCAGTTCCATTTTGTAGATGTCTCTACAATGTCAAAAGATTTCCAAATATTTATAGGGTAAAAAAAAATAGGTGTTGCTGTTTCAAGCTAACCATACTCTGATCAATGCTGATAAAACATTGTACATTCTCTGAAGTTTAAATAAAGATTGAGTTATGCACAATATATTTCATCTAACAAGTAATAAAAGAGCTATTAGTACAGAGCTTTAATGAAAAAACACTTGGTCATAAAAATTACAACACTTAAGTTATAAAACTAAAAAAAAATTCTTGTAAAGCTTTTCGAATAGATCTATGTGAGATTTTTATATTCTTTTAATGAGAGTTTATTTTTATACATGAAAATAAAGTAGTAAAAGAGCTGAATAGTGAAATATTCTGTTATGCCTGATTTCCATATCTTACACTGTTTTCAAGCTCATTCTATTAAATGATTTTGTAGTTTTAAGAAAGAGAATCAACCGAGGAAGTAAAAAAAATATTTTTTTTTTCAAGTTGGACCTTATTTGACTTAAGTCACTGTAACAGGATAATAAATCAAGCGTGATATTGAAAGTTTAACAAATATATTTTTTTTTCAAATACCAAATTTAGAAAATTTCATTGATTTCCATGATTTCAGAGATATTGAAATTGATCTGCAAAATTGAAAACAATCCACAATAGATTGCTTCACCTGTTCAAATACATGTAGTTGAAGAGTAATTGAAATTGAAAAAAAAATTGTTATCAAAACTTCCTTTTGCCAAGAATTTTTCATCTACCTCTACTAAATGAAGTTAAAATAATTTAAAAATGAGCAATTGAGAATCACAGCATGACTATATATCTGAAAAATTATGTGTCAATAATATAATGGTTGTAAGTATGAAACTACTACAATAATGGTACCCAAAAAATAAATCTCTCAGCAAAAAATCTTATGGAAATTTGAAAAAAAAATATTGCATATTAATTAAAATATCAACCGTCAAAAACTTTATATAGCTTGTGAAGAAGGGATATATTGTAAATAGTTCATGGCCTATGGCACAAGATAACACATCCTTTTTCTCGTTCAGGAAACATCCATATTTCATAACTCTGCATGGAAAAATTTAAAAACTACAATAAACTCCGTGAATGACTGGTTCAAGTTGTGATCAACTTTGAAGAAATTTCGAAATCTTAACAGATTTGTATAGCTCATGCTAAATAAGCATTGAATTTAATTTTGTAATGATATAGGGCAATTTGCAGTTTGCTTTAACAAGGTGATGAAGCATATCATTCTGTTAGTAAACAATGACATAAATAATAAATCTTTTGAGATAAAACCATGAGTCTCATAAAATTCCTTAAAATACATCAAAGCAAAAATGTGCAGTGAGGCCTAGGAGCTGCAGTAATGCATTTTTTTTCAATGCAGCGGCATGCCTCTAGCAGTAATAACTAGTCCTACATTGGTGTCTGGAGGAAAAAAAAAAGGTTAATGAGAATCCAAATAAAACATCCCCCTACATTTGAGGAGCATGTGAAGCCCCAGTAATGGTGAGAACCTACAAAATCAATTCAGAATTTAAGTGAGCCAACAGTGAAACAGAACAAAAAAGCTGCCCACAGCCGCACCTCATGAGTCATTAACAGAGAAGGAAAAAAATTAAAGGGGTGATCACAATAATTGTAAAGCCTATAGAAATATGTATGATGGAAGAAAATGACAGAGAAAATTATAAAATTTAATGCAAAGAATAAAAAAAATCTAGTGTGTACCTGAAATATGATTTTTATTTGTTTGGAGGAAGAAGGAAAAAAAAGGGGTTGAATTTTGGATAGTTATACATTTCTTTTTCTATTTAAATGCATTGGCAAGAAAATTGATTGAAAGAAATAGGGAGACAAAGTGAGACAAAGAGAGAGAAAGCAAAGGAGGGAGGGGGGAGACAGCCAGAGAGAGAGAGAGAAAGACAGAAAGACAGAGAGATAGAGAGAGAGGGAGAGAGAGAGAGAGAGAGAGAGAGAGAGAGAGAGAGAGAGAGAGAGAGAGAGAGAGAGAAAGAGAGAGAGAGAGAGAAAGAGAAACAGAGAGGCAGACAGACAGAGCCAGAGAGAGAAGAAGGGAACTTAAGCATACTTAACACTTTCGCTATTGGGCCATTTGTCGCGGTTGGCCTGGGCCATTTCAAGATCAGGACATAATTTTATAGTGATATTTATATCACAAACACTGCCAATTTCTGTCATTGTTTTGATGCCGATAACGGAAGTATGAATAGATAAGCTAAGTCATGCGCACTAAAATAATTTAATCATCCTTATGCTCATTCGCATTTTTCGCATCAAAGTTGCGAGCCGCGAAATGCGGCTTATAGGACAAAATGAACAGTTTTTTGAGCCTCAAAACGCGGCTTAAAATAGCAAAAGTGTTAAACATAGATTAAGAACTAAGAAAGGGTGAGGGATGAACCTGCATGTTCTGTAAAAAAATTTCCTCTCAATAGCTTTCTTGAAACGAAGGATTAAAGAAAAGAAAATAAATGAAAATAATGTTTTAACATCAACTCTCAGCAAATCACAAAATACAAACATCATGAGGTACGGCAAGATTAAAATTATGATATGGCTGTTTGAGTTACCTGTCCCCCACGTAACTCCTGCTGAACAACAGCCTCAGCCAACTGAAACCAATGCCGGCAAAATTCAGAAGTCAAGAATAGCACGTCCAGACAATTATGACTCATGTTGAAATTCTCTTCCATTTTTCTAAAGTTCATATCTTTCTCTTTAAAGAACTTCATGTGAAATCAAAATAACTCAAACTGATATGATATGTAAAATTAATAAAATGTATAATTTGAGTCCCAGAATGTACTCAATAAATTCTTCTGATCATTAAAATTGTTTCTGCAGACTAAACTTAGTGGGCAAAATTCTATTTCATTTTTGCTCTGAGAGTCACAGCTTTACTATTATTTGTTTTATGAAATAAACAAAGGAGGAAGAAAAAAGAGAATTTGATGTGATCAAAACAAATAATTAAGCTCTCTTTTTTTCTTGACTTACAAGTATTATTTTTCAATAATTTCTGAATTAATTAAATGAAAGCAACACAATAATGAACAAAAGCATTATAGCATATATAAAAACAACTGTATTGCTTTGAAACATACACAAAAACAAAAAGAGTAACTAAAGGCTTCATTGCCAGGTGGGAAACAGTAGCATGATTGAAAACTAAAACTCAGTGCTACTCTTGAACTATCACCATTTGGAAACCCAACAAGCAGAATTCACTATTGTCTAGGTTCAAAATATAAAGTGTGACAAAAAACAAGAAATCATTTTGCAATGAATTGAACTTTTCGCAAGTAAAAAAAAAATTAAAATGATAAAAGGTGAAATTGTGAAAGAGGTAGTAGAGAAAAGTGATCTCAAAGCAAGTGTTGCTAGTCATTCCAAAACGCATGTGGGTTTCTATTTTACCTTCAACATAATTACATTGTGGGGACAAATAATATTATAGCTTTCTGTGAGATGTGGAAAGTTTTCTCCTGCTCTTACCTTCAGTAATCTCTCTGGGTGATATGGACTATCTGGACCTTCTTCCTTCACTGATGCAAGCTCATGGTGAGAAATTTCTGTTGCAAATGATGAATTCAATGAACCAGAACAGAGGTTATAACTTAGCATTGAAGTGCCAAAATTTACAAAAATATATTTAAAATGCAAAAAAAAAAAAAAAGGAAAAGCTCTTTTAGACTCATGGAACAAATTTTTAATGTATGATCATTACAAGAATGAGAATTAACCTTTTAATCTTTGATATTAAAAGAAAACCTGAAGTACAGAAAGCAAAGAAAAAATGTAATGCTCAGACTCAGATAAAACTTTGTAAATTTGTACCCTAGAATGGAACACAACTGTTTCTCACCATCATCTCTCCAGGATGCTCCATCTGTTCTTTCTGGGCTGAGTCTCTCTCCCTCCTCAGCTTTGCTATTAGAACTAGAAGTTGATCGGCTGTCAGATGCTTCTCTGAGTTGTACCCCTTGCTGAGCCATGCGTAATGGAGTTAAGTCAAATGGAGTATGAAATTTGGACACTTCTCCCCCACTTGCAGCTTCCCCATTGGAATGTGGTGCTGATAAGATCTCGATGTCTGATGATGTATTAGTCTCGATGTCATCACTAGATTCATGACCACTATGTACACTTTTCTCAATTTCTGAGTCCACTTTGGAACTCTCAGACTTGACCTCGCTGTTGGAATGGTTGTCAGAGCCTGAGTCCTCTGTCTTGTTGCTTAGATCATCCATGGCATCCTGGATTAGGGACTTTACATATGTGGAATGTGTGGATGACGATGAGTCTTGACAAGCATCAGGGTCTGGACTTTCTAGTTTGTCTTGAGCCTCTTCCTGATCTTCTGAAAGTGCAGTTGAGTCCTTTCCAAAAAGGGAGTATCCAGAATCTGCTGTAGGATCACTGTCATGGTGTATTCTTCCCACAACAACTGTGTCAGCACTGCTGTCAAGACGGCTCGTGTCTGATGATCCTGTGCTGCCAGCCAAGTCTCTAACTAGGTCTGGATCATTGACACTATTGTTTGCTACACCTTCAAGGTCAAGTTCATAGCTAGACTGAAGACAATCATCAGAACTCAAGGCACTGCCATCCAGTGAAATCACCTGGCTAGTGCCACATCCTGTGCCAACATTGACATATTCTTGGCTGAGAGATTTTTCTTCACTAACTTGGGAAATGTTTTTGGAATCTTCAACATCTTCCAAACTTCTGTGGTCTGGATCATTAATAACAGACATATCACTTGAAACAGACGTGGATTCTTCTCCAAGATCAGGAGCCGTAATTGAGTGCACGGGGACATCCACTGTAGCTTTTGAATCTGCATCCATTGCTGATTTATCTGGATCATTTTGATTAGTCTCTTCCTCTTGTGAAAAGGAAGCTGCTATGGAATCACTGCTTTCAGACTGATTGTTTGTAGTTGTGAATGACACACATGGAGCATTTATGTCTGAGGATGCATCCTGCTCAGTCTTACCTGAGGTTCTGCCTGGAGTCTGCTCTGATGTTTGCTCTGAGTCCAGATCATCTGCCAGATGACTTTCCTCATGTGAAGTGTCAATCGATTCTTCTTTTGGGACATCTATACTGTCAAAGGTTTTCTCCAAATGGTGGGTTTCTTCAATACTCATAGATTCATCAACTTTAGGCTGTTGGTGATCAGTTTGCATGTGCAGAGGCTCTGATAGAGAGGAAATGCCACATGTCTTGTCAGCATCTTCATCTTCATCAATTATGAAATCAGCATCTGCATCTTGCCATCCTGATTCAGCTGATTCTTGATTCTGGTCCTCTGGAGTTGATTGAGACAGAAAGTCTTGATTACAGAGCTCCTGACTCACAGATTCAGAATCTATCAGTTTGTTTTGTTCCTCAATCTCTGAAGATGATTTCAATGAATCTGAGACAACCTTTTCACTCTCTTCAAGTTCGCTTTGATCTAAATTCTTACTCTCCCTGTCACAATTATCCTCTTGCAAACTTTCAGCCTCTGGATATGATTTTTCTACATCCAAAGTTGAATTTTTTTCCACTTGATTGCTTTCACTTTCTGTCACACAGTCAGAAACATTTTCACTTTCTCTTGTAGGCACAGGCTCTACTGTAACTTCCTCACTTGGAGGAGAAACCATCTCTGCTGACCCAGCTATGAACTCCTCATTTTGATCCTCTTGAGCCTTTTCTTCTGAATTTGACTCAATATCTATCTTTTGTTTCGGTTCTTCTAGGTTAGTTGCTGGAGATGATACAGCTTCCTGGGGTGGTTCTTTTCTGCGTGAAGAAAGATGGGACAGCCTTCCTGAAGTACGATTGCTCTGGTCAGATAAAGAAGCATCCGAGGCTGAAGCTTGAGTCTCTTGACTTGGAGAAGCCCAAGGGAGATGCCAAGAGGACCCATGAGATGGGGAAGAGGCTGCATTATCCTCTTCAGATTTCCCCATCCATCCGGACCAGAAGTCATGACCACTACCTTTCTCCTCTTTGGTATCCTCTTTAATCGTAGAGGTAGAATCTTCACCTTGCAATGATGCTGAAAGAGAAAGAAATGCATGATGTAAGAAACAAGATGCTGGGAGTGGGATAAGTAAAACCACACCAACAATACAGATAGGGCTAACATCTGGTGGGAAAAAAAAACAACCAATTAAACAGTTCTTATTTTTTGATGAAATTCAGTCAAATTTGTGCTCGTTGATGTTTAGACAGTGATTTAGTTGGATGAATTGAAAAAAAAAAACATCCCCCTTATCATATATAGCATTGCTTATAATCCTAATATACAGACCTACCAAAGTTATACAGCAAACCAACCCTTCAACTATTGATGATATTGTTCACAAACGTTTGTAATCTTTTTTTTTGAATAATGTTATCAGAAATTTAACCCATCCTTAGCCAAGTTAACTAAGTATGCAAGTTGTATGAAGAGCCTTTCAGCATCCTGATTTTTACGTCCATTAGGTTTTTTTTTTCTTTTTGATAGCAATTTATGAAGGCATTGAAAGTTAAAGTCAAGTTTACTAATCAACCTTTTCAATTTTTAAAACAGGTTCAGGATTTTTCCTTGGTTTTTTTGGGGGTTTGATCAGAGAAACAAACTCAGAATTTTTCCTTTTCTCTTTTAGTTTGATCATAGAACTCTCTGTGGCATCTTTTTTGGATTGACTTTATTACCTACTCATTCTCTTTCTTTTTTTCTCCCTCACATTATTTCACTTTCCCAATTTCTTATTTCCGAAAACATCAAATAATCCGTCAAAAGATTGATGAGACTAAGAAAGAAAAATGGTAGATTAAGATCAATACACAATTTCCTAGCAGGGGTTACTGCATTTATCCTATGATCAAGGCCTAGAGAGTGCTGGTAATCAAATTCAAACTTCAGATTCAAAATTTCATAAGATTTTTCAGAGTATACTTCAAAAAAGAAACGCAACAAGTATGTGTAAACTATATATACAGCAAGGATATTTTTCCATTAAAGAAAAAGAAATGTTTATCTTCAAAAGTATTGATTAATAATTAAACGTATTACTACATCTTTATAAACAAGTATGAAAAACAATTTATCCATAACTGCAACTCTTTCAGAAATGATTAAATTTGTCCTCATCTATATTTACTTCATTTTTACGAAGCTCTAATTCCATCTCCAATCTATAAGAGAAAGAAACAATTCCCAGAGGTATAAATAAAGAAACAGTATGAAATATCCTGGAAAGTTATCGGCTTGATTACAAAAAGCATAGCTTTTATACTCTTACGATATTTTAAGCTTTAAATAAACATTATAGACCATAGAAATTATTACATTTGAAGGCGATTTACAAAAACATTTTCATTCTTGCTTATTTCTTGCTCAAATTGATATTTCATTTTATGAGCACATTGGGTCAAATGGTGTGTACTGTGCTTGAAAAAAAATTGCTATAGACGTTAAAAATCCTGATTCAACTCATTTTTATGCATTTCCTTAGAATGGAAAACTTAATTTCCACAGAATCCTGAAAATTAAACAAAAGCAAAAAACTATACAATATATAAGCTTTTTGAACAATATTTTTCGTTAACAAGATAGAAATGAACAAAGGTCTGCTGTTGAAAACCCATTCTATGAAATGAACAAAAATATTTTGAACATCATCCTACAGGCATCTTATGTTACAATTAATTTACAATTATACATTTACTTAGTTGATTGAAGTAAAAATACCACCAAAATCAAGTCTCATTTCAGAGAGAAAGATTGAAGAACACTAGACACATAGCTTAGTTCTTTCAATGAAAAATTTTTGCAGATTTCAATGAATTGTATTTCCAAAAACAAGAAGCTTAGACAGCAATGTAAAAAATGAGTATAATAAGACAAATGTAAATACCACCTTTCTTCTTCTTTGACCTTCCTGATTTTTGGTCTGCCTCAATATCCAAGACTTTATCAATCTTTTTCTGTGCATTTTTAAGGGCCTGGGTGGCAAGATTGCTAATACTGGAAGTATCCCACCAACTCATGGTGTCCAGTCAGTTTGCAGGTACACTCACAGTTTGGATCCTCTGAAAGCAAGCATTAAATCATTAGAGCATAAGAAAACAGTAAATTTTAGATTTGTCTTGATATGCAGGCTCAGAAACATCTAAAAGTAAAATAATATTGAACAGTAAAGATAAAATTAAAAGTCCAACCCGAAGGAAGTAATGTTGTAAGATTCCACTACAAAAAGTATAACAGCAGTGAACAAATGTGTTGTTATCAGCCTAAGAGAAAATTATCTGCAACACCATTGGTTATTTTGCAAACACTAATAAACTCAGGCAAAGAACAATATACTAATCTGGTCATTTATTTATTATTGTCAAAAAACTCTCAGATTCTTATTTAAAAAAATGATAGTTAAAAATAAAAATGTTAATCATAAGAAAACATTATTTTGATAAGATTCAAACAATTTTATCTGCAACCTTAAGAGATAAAGTTGAATGATGAATAAAGTCATATGATTTTCAAAAATTTTGATACTTGGAATTGTGCAGAAGTAGGTTAGAAAATACGAAGCCTCTATGCCTTAACGTACTTCAAAATATTCACAAAAACCTCGCCCAAATGCAAATCTACGACCCGAGTGCTAAAAATAAAATTGTTCAAACACGACTTCTTCCAATACATAAAAATTCTTCAATGAATTCGAAGAATCCTTACTCCACTGTATAATGTTATAAATTACTAGAATCTAAATTTGAGTAGATTTGGATTAAACCTTGAAGCCCAAATAAATGTCTGCCAAATTGGAGTAGCAAGCGGCAGTTAAGTTCACCTCCTGCTGCTTTAAGATGTGAGTTTATCAAGAACACTGCAGAAGGTTCTAACTCTAAATTTAGAGATTAAGAATAATCGACCTTTTTTTTAGTTTTTTTTGGATCCTCATCAACTAGTTGGGACAAAATATCCTTCTAGTGCCTACATGAACTGAACTGAACTTTATTTTGTTTCACAGCTATTCAGAGAATTTTAATTCAATGATTATTTATTGATTTCTAATTCAAATCCTAGAAACAAAAATCTCTTGAGAAATAATCTAAGAAAGGCAGTCTTTTAGTCTAATATATATATGGACTGCTTATGAACATCTTCACTTTATCAATCTAATCTAAACAAATTTAAATGGATTCAAAAGTTTTTGAAGAGGATAAACTCTGATACTTTTTACAATTGGTCTCACACCTTTATGTTTTAAACGGGCTGATTTTTCTAAGTTGTTCTGAACATGAATTTGAAGCTCATTTTTACCTTAAATGGATAAATTTAATGGTAATGGCTTGCAAGGCTGAATATTCTCTCTCTCTTTCCCTATGAAAAAGAGAACAAAACTAGCTAAAATGTGTTCATTTCAATAGAAAGAGCAACTGGTTCACCAGTGTTGTAAATAGGCCTATATTGCCCCCGAAAGGCAAACCGACGTGTCCACAGATTTTGTGATTTCGGAAAAAAATGCAAAAAAAAACATTTGATGGTCAGCATATAGGCTAAAACTTCAGATACATCCATTTGACAAGAAAAGAAAAATACTTTAAGTACCCATGAAGATACGTCGCTCAACCATTTACTCAAGCTGGATAATACTTTAAATAGACAGTTTATTTAAAAAAATTCAAAAACATGTTTTTGTCAGATACGTCTGTCTGTCATTGTGTAAACCTTAATGGCAAACCCCATGAAAATTCAAATCAATCGTCTAAAATTTTCAGTTTTAAGGTGGCACTAGACGACAAAATGACAGGCCAAAGCCTCATAAGGATATGCCAGCAGACCAAGGGTATAGCGCATCATACAATATATATACCAAGAAGCTCGATACAAGATCGAAGTAGAGAGGCTGGGATAAATGTCAGTTCCTATTATTATATAGGTTCTTTAGTTATTCTAGACTCGAAATGATCTTTATAAAACGTTGGATAGCTCTAAAGCGAGAGTCAATAGTAATAATGTCGAACGAATAAGGCAGAAGCTCTTGTCGTACCCGGTAAACAGAACTGATTTTTGTTACAAGCCCGAAAGGCTCAAAACGAAATAATCTCGATCCAGTATTTTTGTTGACATCAGAGAGCTGCCATCTTGTAACGTCAACAATTAGGCGTTTCCGGTGCTTTTTCTTGAGAACAAGAAGAAAAAGAAGTGCTTATGTAGGGTAAGCAGGCAACTAATCTCAGCGAAGCTCGTCAGAAATTTTTCAGTTAATTGGCTAAAGATAATCATAACTTCATGCTTTTGGTTGCTTGAGAGTCATGTTGAAAAATATTAATTTTAAGATCCAATTCCTATTAGATTGCTCGCATTCTTATAAGAGTCAAATCAAGAATTAAGTTAGGTTTGTTCTTTTTTTTTAAAAAAGAAAAACAGTGTATTTTGATTTGGGAAGCCTTTCCCGAGCACCCTTACTTCAGGTCAGATTATTTTCGCAAACAGCCTTTTCATTGCTTTTTTTATTAAAAAATTCACTGGTTAGAAACTCCTTTCTATGTTCTAATTACTTTGTAAGATTCCCTAACACTATTTTCTTTTAGTTGTGCTTGAATCAAGTTGCAACATATTTCAGTGCCTTTTAATATTTGTTTTTCAATTAACCATAAAAAAGGCAGTCAAACAAGGATAGAGGTTGACACAGACGGATCTATACCTCACTTTTCCTGAATCATCTTTTTTTTTTTTTTTTTTTGTAAATGAGGATGGCTCATTGGCTAAGTACCTGTTCTTGTCTTGGCAAGGCAATGGGTGCCACATCGAGGTGTAGGTTCGATCCCTGTCCATTCCATCTGTCCTTATGTCTTTCGACTTTTTTTTTTTTTTTGGTCAATCTCGAGTTATATCTAGGTTTGTGATTCATTTTTTTTTTCTATAGTACTTAAATATTTTTCTTATTCTTTGACCCAGGTTTCAAAAAACTTTAAAGCATCTAATTCAATAAAAGGGTGACAAAAACTACCCTAGCCCTATGGGCTATCCTGTATCTTCGTCTAGCCTTTTAGGGCCGCACTTAGAGTCTGTGGCAGGTGAGTACACTGCTTATTTTGAGTCCCAGAGGCAACAACCCAGTTTTATATAATTTTAAATTCTTCAGTCAAATGCACATGTAGGCTACTGGGAGGGGGGGTAAGGGGGGTTAGAATAAGGTCCGACTCCATCATCAGGTTACTCAAGCAAGGATCTGCTGAACTCGAAACATGCGTATTGCAAGCCCAATGCTATGTCCGCTGAGCTATCTGGCACTAATGTCATAAATATCACTAAGTAAGCGCCTTGTTTCGTTTATTTTTTATATCTGTTTAAAAACTTTCTCACTACGATACAGTTTAGACATTAATTTTGTTGAATTAAAATAACGAGGTACCGCTAAAAATGTTTAAAACGAACAATTTCTTCAAGTTAATTTTAATGTGAAGATACTGGCTACGTAAGCATTTCCAAATAATTCATAAGGACGAAATTTTATGGATGGTGATCCTTGAAGCTGCCTCACTTCCTTGAAGGGTGTCTCAAATGTTTTTAAAAAATGAAAGCGTTGTTTTCCTTGAAACTAGATCTATGTCATTAATTAACACGCGATGCTGAATTAAAAACTGTCTTTTTCCAAATAGAAAAAAAAAATTCTTTCCTCTTACCAGTGAAAAGAACAAAAACAAATCTGTTGTATTTACAACAGTATTGGCTTATAATACTTAATTGATGTCGTATTATTTCTAAATAGTAAATCACAACGTTCAAAATCCTATGAATGATTCTGACCAAATTAGCAGACACCGAATTTTTTTTTTGCTTCGTACGTCATTGATAGAATATTATGAACTCAATTTGTCGGATCGATGAAGACTTTACGATATTTACAACGTATATTTTGTAAAATACAGAATCAAAATTGGATTCCGTAACAACAAAGAATTTTATTAGATGAACAAGTTACTATGTAGCTATAACTATAACATCTATTTAACTTAGAGATAGTATTTTTCCATTTGCCCACGTGCTCAGGAGCTCCAGTGGCACAATCGGTTAGCGCGCCGTACTTATAGACAGTACCCTCCCCGTGCTGGTCACGGGATAAGTTATGCGGAGGTTGTGAGTTCGATCCTCACCTGGAGCATCCAATCTTTTACTATTTTTTTCTTTTCGGAACTTTTAATAATTTTTTTTTGGTTCTTAACTGCATTTTTCTTTCTTTAGTATATGTTAGCATTTTTCCTCTTTTTTTAATGCACAACCTTAAATTGCTAAACCAGCATCTTATTCAAAGGAGTTTTAAGGGCAATGGATCAAACAAAATTTTTGGGGTTTGATAAGTGTAACCATCTAAAAACGTCTTTTTGAAAGTAATTATTTTTTTTAGTGATCGACTAAATCAAAAAAAAAAAAAAAGAAATTAATTTAAGTTTTCATTATCATAGTCTTGAATGAGCCTCACAGATCTTAGCGTCCCATTCGCTTGGTGAATGTGACTTCGAATTTGAGTTTACTTTCAAGCATTCGTACTGTCGTTTGCCCTGTGTCTTCGTGTCTTACTTTCCCACCCTTCCCGTTGAATGGGAGCTTATTCTGTGGTATATTGCTTGTTTGTTTAAATGATAGACCAAGATCACCTCATGGTTTGGTGGCTGGAAAGAAGGATGACAACAAAAGACAGCGATGCAAAGACGACAGTAAAGAAGTAAAACACCAACAGAGTCGCGCAGTCAATTATCCAAGATGCCTCAATCTGTAGTTAGCAGAACTACTACTACTACTACTACTACTACTACTACTACTACTACTACTACTACTACTACTACTACTACTACTACTACTACTACTACTACTACTAGTACTACTACTACTACTACTACTGCTGCTGCTGCTGCTGCTGCTGCTGCTGCCACTTCTACTGCTACTACTGCTACTGCTACTACTACTACTACTACTACTACTACTGCTGCTGCTGCTGCTGCTGCTACTGCTACTGCTACTGCTACTACTACTACTGCTACTGCTACTACTAGTACTACACTACAAAATCACTTCAATTGATAATTATATGAGCTAGAGTTAACATTAGTGCTCAGCAGTGGTTAGGATAAGACTTTGATCGAAAAATGTTGCCATTGTGGGATTAGAACCATCGATTTATAGATGCTTTTGCACCCATTACCTTGCCACTCCAAGAGAAAAAACGCCACCATGCCCCCTTAGCGTGTGCATGTGATGATTTTTTCTTACCATGTAAAATAAAATTTCAAAAAAAAAAAAAAAAAAAAGAAACAAAGAAACAAACAAAAAAGATTAAAAAAAACAAACAAAAAAAAACAAAAAAAAAAAAAACAAAAACTCACGACTTTTTTTTTTTGCCTTTGTTTTGTAAGCTATATCTCCTGCTATTAAATTTAAGCACTGTGCATCACTAGTTGTTTTTTTTTTTTTTTTCATTGTGGTAAAATGTAACGATTTTAAATGCAGAGATATTAAATTGATACATTGTACAACGGTACAGAAAAAAAAAATGAATCCCCAGTCTTACTCTTTCAATGCCAAACAGTATCTAAAATGTTGATATGGTATTCACTTTTTATAATAATTGACACATGATAATCAGAAAGGAGAAAAGTTCCCACAGCAGTGGTCTGGATGATAGTACTAGATCTCACTCCTACTGTACAAGGTGTAAAACAAAATTCCACACAGAACATACATCGGCGTATGAGAAGAACACTCCTGTATAGACCAAATTTTCGAAAATCGGTTTTTTGGCTATTTTTAGTATCGTGATCACGATGTCATGTGCCAAAAGATGGGACCTGTAGCTTAATAAATGAAGAAGTTACCCCAATCCAACAGGTGTATAAAACTATAATGTAATTTTTTTTAGTGATACACTCCTGCAACGGATTCTACAGAATTTTGCCCTTGTTGATTCATTCTATTTTTAAATGCAACGCTCCTGTATGTTACAATACAGGAGTATCCACAACTGTCTGACGAATTGTCTGTATCACCGACAAGTATTAAAATTGACCATTCAATGGAGATATAGATCTAGGAATTCGTGTTTTGGCCTTAACGTCCGTTGTGCTCTATGTGGTTGCACACTTTGTACACATTGTACACATTCTTTCTATTTTGGCTTGGTGCATCAACATTGCTAATACGACTCGGTTTATTGGATTCTAAGTAGGCTATGGCTTCAATCGACTCACATCAGGTAAATAAAGCTTCAATAAATGACATAAAGTTTGTAATAGTTACACATTTTTTTTATTTATTTCTTTTATATAAAATATTTTATCATGCAATTATAAATTTTAGTCAAGAAACAAGGTACCATCACCAATACCAAGTGAGTCTGCGATTGTGACCGAAATAACCGAAAACTCTGACCATCAGAAAAGTAGGAAAAAGAAAAGACAACCACAGAAACGGAAAAAGAATGCAGCCAAAGTCCTCAACAACAGTAGATGTGCCTACATCTCAAGTCGGGGTAAGGAAGTCGCTGCAAGAGAAATGGGACCACACTAAGGTGAAAACTGCAAAAGAAAATGCTCTTAAGTTTTTAAAGAGGAAGAAAGAAAAGACATCCTCAACAGTTACTACTTACTAGAGTAGTGGGAACGTAAATGTGCAGAGACAGTTTATTGCTGGCTGTGTAAAAAAAGTTAATACCGGAGCATGTCCGTACAACAAGGCCAGAGTCGAGAAGAAAATTCACATTGACGTACAGTCTTTTCAAAGAGGACGATCGGAAAACAGTTTGTAGAAAATATTTTCTTAATGCTCTGGGAATAAAACAAGACTTTGTCTATGGCGGAATAACAAAAGCAAATGACACTGGAAAAGTCTTGCAAGATGAGAGAGGCAAGCACAAAAACCACAAAACTGCATCTCAAGAAAGCCTTTATTAGATCAAGAATCATATCTAAAGTTTTCCTGTGGTTCCCACCCACTATTGCCGCCATAATACACCTAAATTGTTCTAGGAAGCTGGCTTAAGCCTCAGTTCTATGTACCGGCTTTATGTAGAGTCACAAAAGGTTGGGGGCAAAGGCTAGGTAACTCAGTCCAAGTATAGAGAAAGTTTTAACAAAGACTTCAATCTTGGAGTTTTTGTTCCTAAAAAGGATCAGTGTGATCAATGCTTGTCCTACAACGCCAATCCATTCCCATCCCAAAAACAACAAGTTAAACAAGAAGAACGCCTGTTGAGAAAAGAAAAGGCAAGAGATTACAAAGCGCAAGCAGGCACAGATCCAAGCACAGCAGCCTCCTGCTTCGATCTTCACAAAGTTCTTCAATGTCCTCACGGTGAAGCATCCAGCTTCTACTATAAGAGAAAGCTGGCAGTATACAATCTCACATTTTATTACACGTATATGGTTTAACAAGATGTAGAGTGTTTTATATGGCCAGAACACGTGTCATCCCGAGAAGCCAACCAAATTGCAGCGTGTTTGTGGCATTACATTGAAAAGCAGGTGGCTTGCGGCAAAAAAGTTTTGTCCTTCTTTTCTGACAACTGCGCTGGTCAGAACCGGAATAGAATTGTTTTAACCATGTTTTGGTTTACCATAAAAAAATTATGCTTTTCTTGATAAAATAGAGCATTGTTTCCGAGAAGTAGAAGTGGGACGCACACAAAATGAGGATTCAGTACACCCAGTAATTGCCCAAACGGCAAAGAAAATACCCGTCTACACACCCGAACAATGGGCAACTGTAGTCCGTGGAGCAAGACGGAACAAGAAACCTTATTCAGTGAAAGAAATGTCATCAGGTGACTCTTTTGACTTCAAAAAATGTCAAAAAGACTGAAAAACCTTGGCCTTGATGATGAAGATGAAAAGGTTGTGTGGTCAAGAATAAGAGCCATGCTTTCAACTGAGCAGACAAAGACGCGATGATCATTCAGGTTTCTGCGGGATAGATCTTATGCGCCTTACCCGTCTCAAAAGAAATTCTGATAATGAAAATGTTGTCTTTGATTTGAAGCAATTAGTGGAACCAGCTGGAACAGTAAAGATAAAAAAAAAAAGACCTTATTTCCTTGTGTACATCAAACCTCATTTCCTCTGATCATCACTCTTTTTTTCACAGCTTGCCCACTATTCCGCAATCAAGTTTCAAAAGGCAGTATAATTCATGCCTTTGTTTTGAAAAACGCTTCTAATCATAGTTCGAGGGGTTTTACTGTAATTGTTTCATGCTTTATTTAACCATAGAAATTAGAATCCAAATTTAAGTAACAATTTTGTAATTACTGGTGTGGCTTTAGTTTTGCTTGTCATATAAGTTACTCAAAAGTTAAAAGTAGATTTCATTATCATTTTAGAAATTTAATAATAAAATCGGGTTTGACTTCTTTCTGAAAATATTATGCAGAGATGCTGGACATATAAATTACTTCATTTTGTTAAGGACAGTTTCGGGTGAGCCTATTAACAAGAATGTATATATACTAATATGTAGACTTTAAGTAGATCGTTTATGAATTATACAAACCATATTTTATTGTTTTAAGTTCTCTCTATTATAATCTGTAACATTCCTGTACGTGCATTGTGAGTGAAGTTCATAAGCAGTGGGGGAATGAAAAGCGAGAATGTATGTGCCTTAGCCTTAGATTTAGCCTTGGAACTATAAAAGACGACGAACACGAGGGTTCGCCCTCTTTGCACATAGCATTTTTGTTGAGAAAGACAGGAGATTTTACATCTGTAAAACTAAATCGGGAGAGGTGAGAAATTACAAGATCTGGATCAAGATTTTGATTTTAATTAATATTAACATAAATAGTAAAATAATAAAGAAAGGATTTAGAGTTTTAAGGAGATAATTAATTTCCTTTCAGAAGTTTTGTTAAATGATGTCTAGTAAATCATGATATTGTTGATTTTGGTGATAGGAATTAATGATTGAATAGCTGATGCTAAATTAAAAACTGTTTTCCTATTCTGTTGCAGGAAAGATTGTTGCCCTAAAAACTAGTACCCGAAAAATAGAAAACAAAAACAAAAACAAAAAGAAACAAAAATTTAATCTCCTAATTTTCAATTTTGTGAAAAGAATGCAGTGATTGGCTTAGGTTTGTTACACCAACTTCAATTCCTAAGTGGAAAAAAAAAAGGAACATTGTATCCTAAGTGACATCACCTAGTGATGAAAATACCACTCACAATGAGTGTGATATGAAGACAAAAAAAAAAAATATATATATATAATTTTATCAGAAAGCTGATAAGAATCGACCACCTCAACTTATTTGTTAAAAACTTGAAGACAATTTATAAAGCAAAGATAACTCAACAAAACAGTACTAAAACAGAGGAACAGACAAGAACTGGTGTGTGAACAGACAAGAACTGGTGTGTGTATGGAAGAAGACATAGAAGGTGCAAGATGTAAAAAGAAAGGATTACCAAGAATTGAAATGTAATTGATAAGATAGAATTTAGATAAGAATTAATAGCGTAGGTTTAATTTATAATTTTGATTTATACATATGTTTATTTAGTTTCTTAAGATTATTTTCTTATTTTTGTATTATGTACAAGGGGGGAATTCATTAGAATAAAAATATAAAATTCTAAAATATTGTTGAGTTTTTATTTTGTCACATAAATCTATATGTTTGTGACATAGTTAAAAGAAAATTTATTATGGATTATAATTAATTTAAACTAAGTAAAAAAATAATTTGTTTTATAGAATTTGAGTCCTTTGCAAGGAATTATAATCAAATTTTATAAATTAGAGTAAAATTATATATCCCTATTAATTATAATATAGTGAGTACGTTAGACAAGAGGGAGTTTAATCTTTTACATGGAGGGGACACTATTGGGAACACTTTAGGGGCAATTAACTATAATATAATTATATAACAGTAACCCTATAATACGCTCTACTATTCTCTTTTAAAAATTTTTCCTCTCCTCGATTTTAATTCTCTTTATATGCAATACACATACTATGTTCTAATATCGAACTATTATTTTTATCTCCACGAGTCGATTTCATCATCGCACTGGGCGGTGCATCCACTGGGACGGCCACAGTGTTGAGACAGGTGTATTGCGGGGGAGGTCGTCGGCGTGTTGACTCCGGGTCGAGAGAAACAACTAAAAGCTAAGTGATTTTTTTCCCTGTCACATTACCCGGAGAGACGACAAACCTATTATAAAAATAAATCTAATCTAGTGTTTTATCTGAGACAGTTACATGCTCACATTTCTTATTGTGTTATAATTGTATCTATATCGGAGAGGTGGCGCGGGTATTGTCTCTTTTGTCAGCAGAGTTTTTCCGAGTTTTTTTTAATATAACTATCCAAGTATTTTCTCTAGATTGTTAATTGACCCCCTTAAATATAGTTTAATCTAGAATTAAATACACCCCGATCGTTATATTATTTGATAAGTGGTAATACATTCCGAAAATTTTCTAAGGCTCGGCTGATTCTTGAGATAATATGTGTGGCATCATGCAAAAACGCGGCACATGGTGAAATTTTTGGATTTGAACTTATTGTTTTTTTCTTAATCCCCAGACTTTTCTGAACAAAATGCTTTTTAAATTTTTCAAATATCTTAATTAGAAGCTGAGATATGGCACATTGAAGTCACAGCTTTACGAAAACAAGAAACTGAGAAAGTCGTTAAAGTTTTATCATTTTTTTTTCTCATAAAAGCATGTTTTCTGGTACCATAGGGAGATCATAATGCATAGTTATGACCCCATACACAACTTTTAGGTACCAGGGACACATATTCACACTCAGAAATAAATATCATGTTGATTATATCATAAAAATAAAGGTCTTGACAAGAATAAAAGACGTAAAGTGAAATTAAAGAAAACCGAAAAAAATGACAAGTTGAGTGCTCAAAGTCAATAGATGTAGATGATTATTTGACATGACAGTTATGCTAGTTTGAATAAAAGATAAAGTCAGTTAAAATTATTTATGAGAAGGTGCAAAAATTCATAAATTTAAACTTATACAAGGTTAGTGTGAAGCAAAGCATTAGTCGGCAATAGCAGAATAGAGAAACTTAAGTGAAAAAAAAACTTATGGATTTTTAGTAGGTTAAAGAACAAAGTTATGACTCATAAATAATTTTTAGACAAGAGATACATATAATTTACAAATAGAAAGTACACATATCAAGTTGATTATTTCACATGAAATAAAGATTAGAATAAGAATAAAAGACTGCATGTGAAGTTAATGAAAAGCGACTAAAGAAAAGTTGAGTGTTCAAAGTCAATAGATGCTTACGTGTGCTAATGACAGAAATGTTAGTTTCAATAAAAGAAAAAAATCAATTTAAATTTATTTATTAGTACTATAACAGTTCTTAAATTTAAATTGATAAAAATGCAAAATTAATTTCAAGCAAACCATTAGTAGGCAATAGCAGAATTGAAAAAATTAAGACAATAATGGAATCATTTATGTATCCACAGTATTCATGGTAAGGTGCAAAGCAGTAATATTACAATTTTTACAGAGCTGTTCACTTAGACTTCTTTCTTTCCCTTCCCTTTTCCTTTTCCTTTACCTTTTCTACCTGTTGGTGTTTCCCCTACCTTTCCTGTCGATGTTCTCGCTGTTAATGTAAATTGTCCTGTCACCTGTCTACTGCTATGCGATTTCTTTGCTACCTTGGGAGCTGGGGCTTGAGGCTCTTCATCTTCCTCTTCAAACTGAAGGTTTTGGGACAGTAGGCAAAGGCTTGACCGGTCTGGGCCAGGGCCGCTGTAGGAAATAAAAAGAAAATAATTTAATATATTTCCCTAATAATATGAAAATCAAATAAAAAAAAAAACAAAAGATAAATTTGTTACACAGGGTTTTTAATTACTATGATATTCCATAAAGAAACACAAAACTTGCTTGAACGTTATGATCTAAACTGCATGCACTCTGATCTTAAAAAGTAGCAAAGGATAGTGCCTTGAGAGAACTAGATCTGAGGTAGATCTAGATAACTTAGGATATAAATAGGCTATAATCATAGATCCTGGTAGAATTGGAGACGTTTCCGAGTCTAAATTTGTAGAAAAACCTGCCTATGCTGCTCTTTTTTTTTTTTTTTTGGCACTTGTGACGTCTAAACCTAGACTTAGATCTAGATCTAGTTTGGGTTAGCTTGGTTACCAACACTCACCATAAATAGTTGATGGATCGCCTAATTCCTCTTCATTCTCCTCATCTGGTTCGCCAAAAAACTCATTCAGATGTTGCTGAAATAATTCCTCATCAGCAATATTCAATGCATTGCAATTCCTGGCCTGATTAAGCAGATTTGCAATAGTTTTTGATGTTACTGTTCGATCAGCTGATCCTTCGTCCGCCATCTTGAGACGATAAACACAGCCTTAGTGACCGACCCTAATGTTTTAAATTAATTATTAAAAATACTTTTTGTTCTTAAATCAACTTTTTAAGCCTGAAACTCAAAACTAGAATGATTTAATCAATTAAATTATGACGTCTGAGCGACATAAACAGTCATAAACAGCGTTGGTTTAAAGTAAACGAACAGGTAGTCACAGATTCTTCTCTCTAAAATACATTAGATATGCGCACTACTTCTAGTGTTTACTATAAATACTAAATTCATGCGCACTGTTTATGAATGAAAAGCCGGAGTTCTCCCCTTCAGTTTGATATGCAATAGTATAGTACTAGTGTGTAATGGAGGAGGGCGAAAGGCTGTTGAAAAGGACAACGTAGTCCGGCCGAAAATCGCGATTTTTGACAAAAATGTCTACACCTAGCATAAAAAAACGCTTTAAAAAGATATTTTGGCAATGAATTCGAATAAAAGCTTTTAGGGAATGAAAGATGAATAGTTTAGAGATACTTTGTTACCCATAGTTCCAAACTCATAGGTTATGACCTGACCTCCTATTTTTCTCTATATCTCAAAACAACCTCCAGCGACATGTGCCGCGTTTTTGCTCGATGCCACACATATAGTTCTGTAGGTTGTATCTTATTCATTTCACAAAATTTTCGTGTTTAGATTGTCGCGTGGTTCTGTAAGATATTACGAGAGTGTGAAAGGTTATGATTGATGTTTTTCTCACGTGATTTACTATCTGTCTAAGTGTATTCTAGTTAGCTGTATTTTTACATATATTTTATCCCCACCCATAAATTTATAGTATGTAATTAGGCTGTTATGAGTTCCCACCCTTAGTCTTGTTTCGTTAGTAAACTGGTCTTGTAGCGTTTTTTACAATACATTCTTCATAATTTTATTGTGAGTAAAACCTATTTTCTGCCTTAGAGTACACACGTCTAGATCTAACTCTAGAATTAATTATACCATAGTCACTAATAAAAATGTGTCAATATAAACACTATTATACAAATATTTATAAAAGAACTATCTGTTCTTAATACGTGTCTTTGAAAGCACAATATGAACACGGTAAACTGAGAATATTAATGTTGGTGAGAAAGTCAAAGGACTAACAAACACTAAAGTGAACATATACAGGTCATTTCACCAAATAAACAAAATATAAACAAAATATTAGTAATTTGGAGATCAGTGCACGTCTCCAATATTACATTCTACAAGTAAAAGTAGAAGATTGAAAACCTCAAAATATAGTATAAAATAAATAAATGTATAAAGA
Organism: Elysia crispata; assembly: GCA_033675545.1. Lineage (NCBI taxonomy): Eukaryota > Metazoa > Mollusca > Gastropoda > Plakobranchidae > Elysia > Elysia crispata. The sequence continues at coordinate 7,080 of JAWDGP010004098.1, read as the reverse complement.
ATCAAAGAAGTGAGTTAAACTCTCTACATAAATGTATCTCCTGTAGGCCGAAAACATAGCTATTGAGGAGCCTTGTATTAAAGTATTTGTGGAGATAAAAAAATTAAGATACATAAACAATAATGATCAATTAGAACTTGGTGACTTTTATATCGTGTGTCTAAGAAATTTCCTAATTGACTCAGTATCTGTCTTGCGTGTGACTTGATTAATTTTGAGTGCATACGTACAGATAGAACATTAGTACTGTAGATCGCCGGAAATTGACATATGCTTTAAAAGAGTTAAGAAGTCGATTTTAGTGACATAATTCATAAGCATTTCGTAAACTTTTGTCTGGTTATTTTTGTGTTTAGCCTCAAAGTACCCCGAGGTTTATTAAGACATAAAAGCAAGTGTAACTTACCAGTCATAGGACGAAATTTTGAATTTTGGATTTGATCTTTAGAATTGGTGAGCACTAATCAAGTAAAATATAAATAACCTTCCGTTATGTTGAGGCGAGATGTTGAATCAATTTACTAAGGAGACACTACGCTATATATAGATTTGACCTGCTTGAGTTGAAAAATAAAAAAAAGGGAAATAATACAGGAATACTAATTCCACAAGAAAAGAGAAATAATATTGAAAAGTGACTATGATGAACACATAATGTTAATGTAAAGAGCAAAATTTTGTTTTTATTACATTCTAAGACTATAAACTGGCCTATAGCTCGTAGCTAGCTTAAAACCCAAATAGTCCTGTGGAAAAATAATTTAACTTTCTAAATTTATTGTACTGTCATTGTTGTCATTTCGTTGTAGTTTTTTGGAATAGTTATTGCTTACATGGTTATAATTTCCATACAGTTGAAGTAAATTCTATGACATTGAAACGATAATCGAGTTGCTAATAGTCGAAGAAGAAAGACTGTTTTGCAACAATTGTATATCTCTTTTAATATTCATATACCCACATGAAATATAATTAATACTCAGTCTAAGAACGAGAATATAATATAACATTGAAATTACGCAAATAAAAAGATAAAATATAAAACATAATCATGGATCTAGCTGCTATAAAACAATTAGCTGAGGATCTTAATTATGAAGGTCAAGACTTACGTAACTTTGTTGATAAACAGATACAGTTGTATGAAGATGAACTAGATCTAAATAGATCTAGCGAAAAAGATGAAAGAGAGGAGAGAATGAAAAAGAGGGAACTAGATCTAGATCTAAGAGAAAGAGAATTACAGGCTAGAGAAAAGGAAAGAGAATTACAGGCTAGAGAAAAGGAAAGAGAACATGAGATAAAACTAAAAGAATTAGAATTGAAAATGAAAGGCAGTAAAAATGAGAGTAATGGTGAGGAGACTAAACAGGGAAAGGTCAATAATTTTACAAGGATCCCTAAACTACCTAACTTTAACCCTGAGCATGATGATTTACCAGCATATATATCTAGATTTGAATTGACAGCATCTCAGAATAGATGGAATGAAGAGGAGAAATTTATAGGACTATCAAATTTGTTGACGGGAGAATGTTTGCAGGTGTTGCATAGTTTACAAGATAAATCATATAATGCTTTAAAAGATGCTTTATTTAAAAGATACAAATACACAGAAGAAGGTTTCCATGAGAGATTTAGGAAGACTTGCCCTAAAGAAGGAGAGGATTTTAGTAATTATGTGAATAGACTAGTGTTAGGACGAGATAGATGGTTTGAGAGTGCCGGTGTAAAGAAAGATGACTATAAAGGCTTAGCTGACTTAGTTTTAAAAGAACAAATGTATGAGTCGTGTAGCGCTGAACTTGTCACATTTTTGAAGGAGCGTAACCCTAAAACAACTAGTGATATTGTGGGTCTAGCTGAACAGTTTCAAACAGCACATCCTAATGCTAAACTATCAAAAAAACCTAGCTTATGTGCTTTGTCAACTAAATTTCAAGAAAGACAAAGTAGAACTATGGATAGAGAGCAGGACAGAACTAGATATGCCAGTGCCCCAAATTTTGGAAGAAAACAAAATAGCAACATCAGACAACCATTTAGGCCTAGACCTAATGTATCACAGTCAAATTTTAACTATAGACCTAGAACACCTAACCAGTATGGCAATGTGCGGCCTCAGTTCCAACCTAATTTCTATAAGCCAAGACAGCAGGATTCACGAACGCTAAATCAGGTTAGACAGCAGTTCGGTCCTAGAATTAATAAGAAAGCAAACTTGAGCTCATCATTATCAGGTGATGAAAGCAATATTCCATTATTCAAGGGTCTAATAAGTAATATAGAATGTTCAGTCATGAGAGACACAGGTTGTTCTATGTCAGCAGCTTCTGCTAGTAAAGTTTTACATTCACAAATGTAAAATAAAAAGGTAGAGTGTACACTAATAAATGGCCAGACCATTACACAACCCACAGCAATAGTAGATGTTGTTACACCTTTCTATGAAGGAAGAATAGAAGTACTTGTATTTACAAATTGCGTTGCAGATTTGATTTTAGGGAATGATATAGATCCTAACACACATATTAAGATACAAGGTCTAAGAAATGACAAACATGATGATAACTCAAATAGAGATAGTTATTTGAAACACATAACAGCTCCAGTGACAACAAGATCACAAACTGCTAAAACAAAAGAAAGGGATAAATCTACTATTAAAAATAGTGAAGAAAAAACTACAAGTAAAACTAACTCTATCAATATGGATGATAACAAAAGATCAAAATCTAACTCCAATAGTCAAGAAAAATCACATATCTTTGGAAAGTTTTCTAAAGAAGCTTTTCAACAAGCTCAGGAGCAAGACAAATCTTTATCTAAATTAAAATACCTTGCTAACACTGGAATGTCTGGATATGCATATGAAGATGGACTATTGGTCAGAAGATTTGAAAACAAAATTGATAACCAAATTAGTATTATTGTTCCTTCTTGCTTAAGAATGGAAGTGTTGAAGTTAGCTCATGATTCTGTATTTGCCGGACATCTTGGCATAGCAGCGACCAAGAAATCTTTATTAAATAGATTTACATGGCCTGGCGTCACAAAAGACATTGCTAACTATGTAAAATCATGTGAAATATGCCAGAAACACGCTAAAAAGAAACCTAAAATACCTTTGGGAAAGATGGAAGTTATCACAAAACCGTTTGAAAAAGTAGCTATAGACATTGTAGGTCCACTACCTGAAACAAATAAAGGCAATTCTTACATACTGACTTTGGTAGATTTTTCTACAAGATGGCCTGAAGCGATACCACTAAAAAGAACCAAAACTGAAAATGTTGCAGAAGCACTATTCGACATCTTTTCAAGGCTAGGAATACCCAAAGTAGTACTATCAGATAACGGCAGACAACTTATTTCGGATTCAATGCAAGAAACTATGAAAATGTTAGGCGTTGAACAGAAACTTTCGGCACCTTTACACCCCCAATCACATGGACTAGTTGAGAGATGTAACCAAACGATACAAAAGACTTTAGTCAAGCTATCTGAAGAAAACCCTTTAGATTGGGATATACTACTTAACCCTACTCTTTTTGCCCTGAGGCAAATGCCCAACACATCAACAGGTTTCCCCCCTTTTGAACTAATGTATGGAAGAAAAGTCAGAGGTCCTATAGATGTTTTGGCTGACTCTTGTTCTAATCATAATGAAGAAAATGATGAATTGATACATGCATATTCCTATGCACAAAAACTTAAAGGAATTATAAAAAAATCCAACAAGGTAGCTTCACACGCTGTGAAGATAAGCAGTCAAAAACAAAAAGATTATGCTGATCAACATAGTCAATACAGATCATTCAAGAAAGGTCAAAAAGTAATGATTTTACTTCCTAAAAACAATAGTAAAATTTACCATAACTACCAGGGACCATTCCAAATTATTAATAAAAAAGGTGACAACTATTTCTTTAAAATAAATGACAATATCAGATGTTACCACGCCAACTTGTTAAAAACATGGTATGATAGAAAACCATCAGACAATACTATCAAATTAGCCACATTAGCGTTTATACCCATATCTAAGGAAGAAGAAATGGAAGAGAAAGAAGCAAATATTGAATATCTCATTAATAAATCAACACAAAGTTTCAGAGATATAAAGTTAGACGAAAATCTTACGCCTATACAAAAATCAGATATAAGAGACATTTTGTCTAAATTTCAGAACACACTAACAGATATACCAGGCAGAACTAATGTTTTGGAACATGATATCAGACTCACTGATACAACACCTTTTAAGGTACACCAATATCCCACTCCATTTAGAGCCAAAGATGCAATTGAGAAAGAAATTGAAACTATGCTAGAACAGGATATTATTAGACCTTCTAGTAGTCCATATTGTAGCCCTATTACAGTTGTAGCGAAACCAGATGGAAGTATTCGTTTGTGCATTGACTTTAGAAAATTGAATTCTGTTACTATATTTGATAACGAACCCATCCCACAAATGGATGAAATGGTAACCAGAATTACTAAAGCAAAATATTTCACAAAACTTGATCTAACTAAAGGATATTGGCAAATTCCTTTGAAAGAAAATTGTAAACAATATACTGCTTTTCAAACATCACTAGGATTAATGGAATTTAACTACCTACCTTTTGGACTATCAACTGCAGCTCCAACTTTTCAGAGAGCAATGAATAAAGTACTTGGACATCTTAAATTCGTAGCAAGCTATTTTGATGATGTATTAATTTTCAGTGAAACATGGAATGATCATTTAGAACATATAAGAGAGACTTTAGAAACTCTGAGGAAAGCAAACCTTACAGCGAAACCATCAAAATGTCATATAGGATTCAGAACAATTAACTTTTTAGGACATATAGTAGGCAAAGGAAACATTAAGCCAGATCCAATAAAAACAGAGAAAATCCTTAACCTCACAAGACCGAAAACAAAAAAAGATGTTAGAAAAATTTGTGGCTTAATAAACTACTATAGGAAATTTATTCCTTTCTTTTCTCACAAAATAGCTCCTTTAACTTCTCTACTAAAAAAAGAGAACCCAAATCAAATTGTCTGGAATGAAGATTGTGAGATAGCTTTTGAGGAAATAAAACATGCACTAGCTTCTGATCCCATTTTAGCTATACCTGACCTTAATAAAGAATTCATTGTTAGAGCCGACGCTTCTAGCAAAGCTATTGGTGCAGTGTTACTTCAGAAACACAATGACATTCTAAAACCTTGCTATTATATTTCCAGGAAATTGTTAGAAAGGGAATGCAATTACCCAATTATAGAAAAAGAATGCCTTGCTATTGTTTTCGCTTTACATCATTTCTCCAAGTATCTTCTGATGAATTCGTTCATTATTCAATCAGATCATAAACCGTTAACATTTTTAAAAATGAATAAAACTAAGAATGCAAGATTGCTCCGTTATGCATTATCTCTGCAGCCATTTGCTTTTAAAGTAGAACCCATTAAGGGGACAGAGAACTGCATTAGTGACATTTTAAGCAGATTCTGATGCTTTTGATCCTAATTAAAAAAAAAGAAAAAATACAATAAAGATTAAGTGTAGTTGTTTTTCCGGGTATGTGGGGGAAGAAGTGTCACATTTTTTATCATTTAAACCAACAAATGCTTAAAACAATTTTTCTCTATCACGTTTCTCTTTGTCTGGGTGAACCGCCGGTGCAGCTCTGCCACCAGTACTACCTGCCTCGACGCTGGGGATCTTCCACAGATGGATGCTTTGCCCACTGCTGTGAAGAACGACCCACAAGACTTCATCAATATAATTTAGGAATCTAGGAATTGCTATATGATGTATATCCATTATATGATTTGATTGTATTAGAATGAAATTTAAATCGAAATTGTGTAATTTCGTAGGGGGAGATAGGGGAGTGTGAGTGAAGTTCATAAGCAGTGGGGGAATGAAAAGCGAGAATGTATGTGCCTTAGCCTTAGCCTTAGATTTAGCCTTGGAACTATAAAAGACGACGAACACGAGGGTTCGCCCTCTTTGCACATAGCATTTTTGTTGAGAAAGACAGGAGATTTTACATCTGTAAAACTAAATCGGGAGAGGTGAGAAATTATAAGATCTGGATCAAGATTTTGATTTAATTAATATTAACGTAAATTGTAAAATAACGAATTTAGAGATTTAAAGAAATAATTAATTTCATTTCAGAAGTTTTTCTTTATTATGTCTGAATCATAATGTTGATTGTTGTTAATATAGATTAACGATTGAATAGCTGATGCTAAATTAAAAACTGTTTTCCTATTCTGTTGCAGGAAAAATTATTGCCCTAAAAATTAGTACCCGAAAAATCTAAAAAAAAGAAACAAATTTTATCTCCTAATTTTCATTTTTTGTGAAAAGAATGCAGTGGTTGGCTTAGGTTTGTTACACCAGCTTCAATTCCTAAGTGGAAGTGACATCACCTAGTGATGAAAATACCACTCACAAGGAGTGTGATATGAAGACATAAAAAAAAATTACTTTTATCATTATATTGAAAAGAAAGCTGATAAGAATCGGCCACCTCAACTTATTTGTTAAAAACTTGAAGACAATTTATAAAGAATGATAACTCAACAAAACAGTACTAAACCTGGAACAGACAAGAACTGGTGTGTGTATGGAAGAAGACATAGACGGTGCAAGATATAAAAAGAAAGGATTATCAAGAATTAAAATGTAATAGTATAAATTATATAGTAATAAAATAATAGGTTTAATTTATAATTTTGCTTTATAGATATATTTATTTAGTTTATTAAGATTGTTTTGTTTTTGTATTATTAGAAGGGGGGAATTCATTAGAATAAAGATTGAAAATCTAAAATATTGTTGGATTTTTTATTTTGTCACATAAATCTATATATATATATATATATATATATATATATATATATATATATATATGTTTGTGACATAGTTAAAGGAAAATTTATTATAGATTATAATTAACTTAAGTATAAAAAAATTTGTTTTTATAGAATTTGAGTCCTTTGCAAGGAATTATAATCAAATTTTATAAATTAGAGTAAAATTATATATCCCTATTAATTATAATATAGTGA
>JAWDGP010004097.1:67500-98876 GCA_033675545.1 Elysia crispata | reverse complement strand
TGGCTTGGGCAGTCTGATGGAAGAGGGGTTGGGTCTCATCTAATTAGCCTTATCCTAAGGTTTGACTGGAGCCTTCTAGCTTCTGTGACTGTAGAGGTTACAGAAACATTGCGATTAGTGGTTTACTCTGGGGCTGTAGCAATAATATGGTTCACGCTCGCTTATAGAGAGAAAGCATGGTGATAAACAACCTATCTATTGCCAAGTTAGATTTAATTCTAAAACCTTTGCAGTGAGAGGTAAAAGGACCAATAATTATGTCTGAACCAGATTAGATGTAAACTTTGGTGTGGATTCTAAATGTCTAATTACGCTTAGATCAAATCAAACATCTTCTGATGGTCACTTTCTTACTGTCAAGTTCCTGTTTCATCTTTTCTCAAGATGATAGAGTCCCTTTGACCTGATTAAAAAATTAAAGAAAGTCATTTTCAGGGACATTTTGTTTCTGAGAGAGGATGAAGAGTTAAAAAGTGAAGGGAGGTGTAAAAGGATACTGTATCGATCAAGCAAATGCTAGAACGTGTGAAGATTAAAATCAAATTAGAGGCTGTAACTAAGTCGCCTCTCAATCTTGACTTTAACTACCGCGGCTGTCAATACAACCGGAAATTTTTATATCCTTAAAAACATGACATTATCCTACGTGCATATCAAACAGAAATTATATTACAACTAAATAAAAAAAAAAAAAAAAGAAAAAAGAAAAAAAAAAACACTTTCAAAAGAAATCTACTCTCTATGCAAAATGGCTACCAACATGCAGAAAATAAACTATGGGAAATGACAAATTTAAAGCAAAAGAACACCAAACCACCTCGTGTAAACCCAGAGTGCAATGCAAAAATTTCCTGCTTGCTTGTCTATTTGCCCCTTAGTTTGATAAGCCTGTTGACAACAAGATAGTCTCAAGCAATTTTGCATTATCAGACAAGACGACGCCCCAAACTCACTCCTCGATGGTTTAGTGCTCGAATCCGAGAAGGAAAGTCCATGCGAACTCTCCAACCCGACAGCCGGTGGCGCTCCCCGACATGTTGCAAGCGGTTTGTTGCTTCGTGTAAACACACCTTTACAGGATCAGAGAACACAGGTACATTCAAGCCTTTAGCCTTAGCTCTTAGCCCATCGGGCTACCTAACGATCCTTCCCTGTTGGCGCAACAACTTCGTTTCGAGAGTATAAACTTCTTGAAGGTTGCAGCTTCCGCATTGGCCCACTCTGTGGTTTGAAGGTTGAGCAAATTAAATAAGCCAGTTCGTAATATCTGCGAGCAGTGTATAACTTTATCAAAGACGCGCCTAAAGGTTTATTTTGTGATTTTATTGGTTTGTCCCACAATGCCAACCTGTCTTTATATCAGAAGCTTTCATATTATCTAGTTTTGCATTCGAAGATTGTTCTAATTTTGTGCATACCTGTTTTATGCTATAAGTTTTATCAACCTTCCACTTACTTCCATTTCTCTATAACCCCTTATGGGCCTAAATTTACTTTTTTTATTGTTGATTTGACGAGAAACATGAACACTTTATGACGATAATTAGCGCTTCAAACAGTTAGAAATTGAAAACAGAAAAAAGGGGGATGAAAGTAGCCCGCTAGCGCTATGAAACAGAAATGGAGAAGTGAAAAGGCAAAAAAAAAAGACAGATAGACAATGTAGGCCTAGGCCTACCCAAACATAGCTATTTCTGTCTCTCCAAATTCTCCCAAACACACCACAATGTCTTAACATATTTTTATTGTTTCGTTTTGTTATTCTAGTGGAATGTTATCCGGACTTGCAGCATTATGGAGCCCCGTGGATTCAATTTTCTGCGCCATTTCTTTTTTCTCCTGAGGCTCCTGATTTATTGCCAGGACATTTTATTGCTGCGACACAACTTTGATAGTTCCAGAAAGTGCCAGTGTTAAAACCACCATTTACAGGTTCCCTCTCTGTTTTACCCTGTCTTCTTATATTGCTTACAACAATATCGTTTGTTTTGCTTTCCTGATCCTGGAGGGTCCTTGATTTTGTCTGAAATACCGGAGCTTCGTATTCCAACTACTCATGCTTGCTAAGTTTTTTTTTTTTTTTTTTTAAATAAACTCTTCCAAATAGCTTAGTCTATGTGTGGTCCCCTGAAAAGGCTGTTTAACTTAAAGGTATGCAGTGAGGTTCGTGTGTCCTAATCGGGTATCAATAATGCGTTAGATCTTTACCATCGTAGGCCATGCCAAAAGCACAAGCTTCCGATTAAAAAAAAAAAAACAACAAACCAACAGATTTTGACAGCAATTTCTTTCTTTTGCGTGCTTTTTAATTTTTTTTAAAAATTATATTCTATGTCCCAAGTTTCTGTTCACTTCCGAGGTTTATCGGACTGGCAGTGCGTCAAGGGATATGGTCATGACGTCATTTCTCTCTCTAACAACGCTTAGTTACCACTTCTACCCAACACATGATTTACCATCCTTGATTAAAGAAAGTGTTCTAAGTTTAACAAACAAAAAATAACTGAGGGCAATCTTGCTCTGAAATGGTTTCGTTATGTTTTGAGTTAATTTTTCAATCAGATGTAACATATTCGACGGATCAGATGTGATATGGTCAGGCCCATCTGTTCTCAGATTGTTAAGAACCATAATATAAGCTACTATCATGAATCAAGGCCTGCATCTCCAGAAGATTGAATATTGCGTCCTCATATTCTGTTTCCTATTCTTTCCTTGCTTTTGTGAGCAACATACCAACCTGACTCTAACAAACCTTAAATATTTTCTAGGTATTTGGACCCTGAAACCTTTATCTGGAGGTATCGTATTGCCATCTTATAGGCATATAAGTATAATTTTATACAACAGGTAACAATGTGGGCAGGCGTTTAGCATTATATCGACTTTCTGTTCGCTTCTTTGTCCGTTTCTGGCCTGTTTGCCACTCTTTCATTTATCTGCTCAAATTTATAAGCTATACAAAAAAATAAAATACATTGAGCGAGCCAACCCGGTCTATTAATAAAGAAAGCTCCCGTCATGCCGAGCAGCACTAGCCAGAACGATGGGCATGTAGGGTCTACTTTTAAGGGCAATCGAAACAAAAATTATTGCACGCCTCTAGGGTTTTACGACTGTGTTGTCATCGAATATTAAATTCCATGACTTTGACGTCATGCTTTAAAAGGATAAACTAGACCCAGTAGTTGTACGACCGTCAAGTGCGTTTTTTCCCCCCTCCTTTCTCCTTTTTTTTTTTCTTTTCCTTTCCGCCCCCTTCCCTATCTTTTTTTTTTGACAGACGTCGCTCTCATCCTGGCAATCGTCAGAAGTGCGCAACTGGCAATCTGGCGAAGTGAGTCAACAACTCTGAATGAACTGCTTGTAACCTCCTGCACTTCCGTGACTTTATGGCTCTGCTACTGTACTAATGCAGGCCTGCTAAAGAAATTTACTTGTAACGTTAAATAATTAAATCAGTTCTTGTTTCAGATCTAAGCTCCTGGATTCTTAGACCTTGATTTAATCTAGTGCCAGACATCAGAGCACTCTGCTGGCCAGACCTAGAGATCTAGATTTAGAATCTGCTCAAAGTTGCTTCTGCCTGATCTGGTACAAGTTCCTATTGAATTGATAAATTCCATTTTCGTACTCCCTGTTGGTGGATTTCTAATTTAATTTAGAAATAAGCTTAGATCTTTAAACCGACCTGACTATTGAAAGCTGTTTTTTAGATTTATGCCTATTTGAATGTTCCACTGCCTGTGACATTTCAGTACTAAGGCCTTGTTAGTGCTTGTAGAGCTAGATCTAGATCTAGACATCTACATGATCTAGACCTAGTCTAGATCTATTCTATTTCTAGATACGTAATCAGAATCTTAGAGATCTAGACTAGATCTAGATCTATATCGAGTACTGAGGTAGAGCTCTGGGTACTATTACAGTAAATTGATACACTATAGAATTTTTACAACCTTAATGGATTCTAATAGAGATATATCGATAATCACTCTTTAGGGTCTATCTAGATCTAATATCTAGGCCTGTCAGTGTCAGCTGCTGTTGATCTAATCCAAATCTAAATCTAAATCCCTAACTGGTCTGTAGGGTCTGTAGGGTTAAAAATACTCATTTAAACACCAAAAACTGTCATGAATAGTAAAATCCATGATGATGATGGCTGCAATGAAAACAATCCTGTACCAAACAATTACAGTTGTAAGAGTGCCGACATGTCGCATCTAGATCTAGATTTGACCCAAAGTGAGGGCAAGAGTTTCTTTCGATTTGATAGGAAAAGATCTGTAAAAAAATTAAAACGTGTTAGATCTAGATCTAATCGAGATAGTTAGTTAGAGTGGTAACCATGGACAGTGCTCACTATTAAAATTATAATTATAAAAAGCTTTTTTGAAGCATTGAATCTGGTACCTAATGACAAATTCTAAACCAACCATTAATGCCTTTGTTGTGTACTTCAATCAAGAATGAGGTTTTAACTGTTAGTTATTGTTTAAGGAAATGTGAGGGCAACTTAAGATGCAGATTGCTTTACTTAGCTAATATTCATTTTTGTCACCAAATGGCTAAGATTGAGTAATAGATAAGATTTTGGTCTGGTTACACTGTAAACATAGATCATGGACGGCCGACTGTATTTGTTCTCCATTAAGAGGGAAGACCAAAAAAAAGACTTCTACTAGTTCTAGTATAGGTCTAAATGCTAGATCTATACCAGATCAAGCCAGACTAAAGTCTAGTTTTTGAGCTAGATATTATTAAAGAGCTACAACATGACTTTAGACACTGTACAAATCTCACAATATTGTGCAAAGTATCAGACAATGAAATGAAATGGTCTTAAAAATGTATTGATTAAAACCCCCCGGTAAAAAAAATACTCTTCGCAACATAAAAAAAATTTCCTTTTTTTTAATTTGAAGAGCTTAGGATTAGGATGGCTTTGCCTCCAATCATATACAAGTTTAAATAACAGTTAAGACATGTTTTTATGAGTTCAAATATATAATGTATCTTCTTAACAGAGTGCTGAATTCTCCAATTATTTGAAAATACGAGGGCAGGCTGATAATTAAGTTCCGTTTGCTAATAACTAGGTCAATTTTCGTCACATCGACCTAAAATTTCATACATATACTCTCGAACCATTTTTCTAGACTTAACTATAACAAAAAGTTTGTGTGACGTCATTCGTGCTCATAATGCAGTGACGCGCAACACATGATGTGGTAGCCATGTTTATGAGACAATGGCGACTTCCAATGACCTTCTCATCAAACAGCGCTCTGTTATCGAGTTTTTGGCAGCTGAGGGATGTTCTGCTGCAAACATTCATGCAAGAATGAAGACAGTTTATGGTGAAATGTGCATTTCAGACTGTGCAGTTCGCAAATGGGTGAGAATTTTTAAAGGGGAAGACCCCAGAGAGACAATTCTGCGTGATCGAAAGCGTTCGGGTAGGCCCCTTTCCGCATCGGACACGGCTCATCGAGAGAAAGTTGACTGCATGATTAGAGCTAATCGAAGGGTCAAACAAAAGGAAATTGCAGATGAAGTAGGCATTTCGAAAGAACGAGTGCACCATATCGCCACAACTGTACTGAGTTACCGAAAAGTCTCTGCCCGTTGGGTCCCAAGACAGCTCACTGTAGAGATGAAAGCGCAGAGAAAGGACATGTGTACTCAACTCTTAGAGCGTTACAATGCAGAAGGAGAAGCATTTCTGCAACGCATTGTGACTGAAGACAAATCCTGGGTCCACCACTACGATCCAGAATGTAAAGCCCAATCGATAGAGTATAGGCACAAAACTTCTCCAAGTCCAAGGAAGTTCAAGGTTGTTGCCTCTTCAAGAAAGGTCATGTTCACCGTTTTCTGGGACATGGAGGGAGTGGTCCACATGGAATTTCTGGAGCAAGGGCAAACTGTGAACTCTGAGCGATATATTTCAACACTCCGAGCTCTCAAACTCCGACTCAGACGTATTCGGCGTGATAAGGACTCAATCCTGCAACACGACAATGCGCGCCCGCACACCAGTGGCCAAACTCAGGACGCCTTAAGGCAGCTGGAACTTACGACCCTACCTCACCCTGCATACAGCCCCGATCTTGCCCCCTCTGACTATTATTTGTTTCCCCAACTCAAGAAGTACCTGAAGGGCCATCACTATGACAATGATGAGGAAGTTATCGCAGCTGTTCGCAGATGGTGCCGTGGACAGCCGTCTGAATTCTTCGCTGACGGCGTGAGCCAACTAGTGAAACGTTGGAGGCGGTGTGTTGATCGCGACGGTGACTACATCGAAAAATAGAGTGCTAAGTATGTAGCTGAGATATTAAGCTTTCGTTTGACGTATTGTTTATGTATATGCTGTGAAAAATTAAAAAGTTATGATTAAACGGAACTTAATTATCAGCCTGCCCTCGTACATTTAAGAAAATTTGTTCATCCAAGTTAAACTTTTATGTTCTCCTTTGCAGAGATTGAGAGACAAGACCAGAAGGAAAATGTCGTACCATTATATTGACCGTGAAGGAGGTCAGGCAAGAATTCAAAAAGTTCCGCCGGGCACAGCTCCGAAACCTTGGACACATGCTCCTAAGCCTTACAGACCAGGTAAATTGAGAAGATTTTAAGCTAAATTTTTGACGTTTGATCTGTTCACAAAGACCACTGTTATTGGAGCTGATTTTAGAAGAATAATCATCAAATTTCTCAAATCATCAAATGGCAACTTTTTTGGCCATATTTTTTCCCTCCAAACTAGGGACCACACACAAAGAAATCCATATATATGTAATGTGCACTCCAGGTTAGGCAAGGTGTGCAGGATGGTGTGAATTGGCATTGAATTGCTACACTCTTTGTCACAGTCAGAGTATGCTGCAATGCAAATAGTTGTAAAGTGACCTGTACTCCCATTGTGCAGAGTGTTGTGAACAGATTTCAAGAACATTACATAATTTCTTAGATTTAATAGGATGTCCATAAATCATTGAATTTGCTCTTAAGATTATTATTGGCTAAAAACAGTTGGCAAAATATGTTCGACTTTTTACATTACGTCTTATAAATCAGAAAATTGAATGACTCTATAGTCAACTATATAAAATCATGCATTTAACATGTATATTCAATTCATTGGACATATTTACATATTCTACTTGCCACTAATGCGTCATTGCCAGCTAAATTCTTTATATCAAGGATTATAGATTGTTGAAATTGATTTGTCATTACACTTACATAAATGAATTATAATTTCTCTCTTCCGCCCCCCCCTCAGGTGAACCAAGCTACCGCGCAATCAAAGTGGAGCACTATGATGAGGAAGCAAACTATTTCCCTCCACCCCCGCCACCGCCAGACCCAAGTCCGAGGGGAGGGTTTACTACAGGTCATGATGAGAGTTTCCCCCCTCCCCCTCCTCCCGCGCCTCCACAAGGAGGGTCACACTATGACGATGATCGTCACACCTACAGTAATGTGTACTCCGGAGAGGCGAGGTACATGATGACAGACGACTATAGAACTCCTAAATATGGAGGTTCTGGAAAAGCTGGCTCAAGTACTCACATTTTATTCGTCTTTGTATAAGTCGATAATCACAAATCCCACCTTTATATTTCTCTGAATTACATTACCTTCCTAGAGTATTGAAATTTTACCTTTGTGTCAGTCCACAATATCTTTGCCTTTACTTTTATGGGTTTTATGATAATATTTTATCAAGTGCTTAATGCTGATGGCTCTGTAGAAAATTGGGTAGAAGTGTTTTTGTTCTTCCCTCTCCTCAGGGAGGAAGTGATGAATCATTTAGGCCCTGAACTCATCTTCTTGACTCAGGCATGGTATAAATCTGCTATGAAACTTCTCTGTTGTTTTCTTAGAAAGTAATTTGCAATCCCTCCCGTGCCTGCTCATCAGAAATGACAGCCAAAGAGTTCACTTCCTGAGAGAAACAATGGTCATGTCTTTTGAAAGATTTGACAGAAGCAAAGTCTGAAACTGTTCTCTCTTGATACTTGTCAAACTGGTTTTTTGGTTCTCGCACTTTGTTTTCAAGTGCATGGTTTTTAGCATGAACTCATAGATTATCACGATAGGCTTTCATGTACTTTTTAGTAGGTTTAACTTGTGAAATGACAAAGGAAGAGAAGCAGAAGGATTATTTTTCTTAATGTTGGATTGCTCTGGTATCAAGCATTTTAATCTTGATGTTCATTTGGAATCAGGTCGACAGTTTTCTAATGGAGGAACTGGTTACCAGCCAGAGTCGAACTACGCAAACATCCAGATTAACATTGCCCCACCCACTCCCACCGCTAAAGATTTCAACTTTGACAGTGGTTATGATCAGGGAGGTAATGTAAAGTTTTTTTGTATTTTGTAGAAATTTTTTGCTTCTTTAACTTGTCAGTTTTCTTTATTTCTTACTTGTTGGAAGGGTTGAAATAAAATTAAGCAGTGGAAAGCGTTCTATATGAATGATCTGAAGCCAGGGTTTTACAAAAAGCTGAATTGACTTGCAAACCCAGCAGCCACATCATTTTTACCTTTCATATAAACATTTCATTTATGACATCAATAATGTCAAAGATTAAATATTATTCTCTAGGAAATAGAATCCAGAAATAGTCTTTCCAGAGACTTATAGTTTTACAAAATCTATCATTCCACTGATTTCAAGTTTTACTCACTATTAAAGATCTACATTCCATTGCGGTAAAAGTTTGATGCAGGTGACATTACTCAATTTCTATCCTTGAACAATCTCACTGATAAATTTAAGGTAAAATGTCATGTTTATGATGTTCATGCTATGTACATACCTGCCATTCCTACTGTTTTAATCGGAATCATTCAGATTTTTTATGGAAATTTGGTCCATTTCCGATTTTCCGAATATTTAGGAAATATTCCAATTTTTTTCTGAACTAAGCTTTCACCTCCACGATTGAAAATATTTCATTTTTTTTTTAAATCGACTTACGAGATCGACAGATGGCCTGCACAAAAGAATAAATACAGACAATATGAGTTTAATATATCGATATTGTTTTTTATTATATATTATCAAATCCTGTATCGAAATTGATATTAATATTTTAGTTGTAATGCCCCAAATATTGATTCTGCCAAGTTTATTCGTCTGCACAACCGTCTGTCTATCTTCACACCCAGACTTCGCCATTACTTGCAACAAAGGATTATTCTTATTTTATCTTCTAAGAGTAATTTCTATTCCAGGAGGGTGCTTTTTTCATCAAGAGCTTGTCAGTTTTCAAGATCGATTGAGAAATCCTAAAAAAGACTAGAGTAAATCAAGATGAAATGTCATGAAACTCTGTAATTTTAGGTCTGTGAAAAATAAAATCTAGATCTAGATCTAGGTTTCATAATATGCCGGATGCAAACTTTACAATCTTCACAAAATATATGATTTTGATCATTTTATCCAATAAAGATTTAGATCTAGATCTAAATTACATCTAAATCATACTTGATTAGTCTCAACATCATAGCTTAATTTTTCTACTTAAATTGACATGTTTCTCAATTAAATGATTGAACAATAGAGTGGAATACGCTCTTTAGATTTTTATAAAATAAAGTTACAACTTTCCAGCAAATTGTCAGTTTGCTCCCCATGAAATATCTGGTTAAGTTTTCAACAGCTGGATCTAGCAAAATTCGTAAGAAAAATTATGTAAAATCAGAAATAGAGCATCAAATGTGTTATTTTTTTAAACTCTTTCATTCACTCCTTTTCATATAAAAATAAACCTTCCCACACAAGCTAGGTTGGCAGCTGTGCTCTTTGTGAATTCATCAAATGCTGCAATGCCAATGCCAACCAATGTATTGAGTCACTTAAAAGTATTGTAAGGCATAGAGTACTTGATTTAAACTGAAAGAGTTTTGGAAAAAAGATCTCAAGAATTTTTAGAATTTTTCACCACTGAAGAATCGCAAGCTAAGAAATCTTGTTTTTATGAGATTTCAGAGCTAAGTTGATGAATTAACATTGACCAAAGACAAAATTACGTGTTTTGTAATTATGCTGCACAGTAAAAAGCGAATCATTCAGATTTTTTGGGGCAGTTTCAGGTTTTTTGACAGAATCATTCAGATTTTCTTTCCCTCAAGAGTGGCAGGTCTGTATGTATACAAGAGAGGCAAAATCAAAACTATTTTGCTTCCATGTAGAAATCTGTTCATAAAATCTGTGACCCAGATTCCTTTATTTATGTGATTGTCTAATGTATTCATCGCTGGTAGGCTACAGAGCTGGATCACAGAGTGAGCGGCCAGTGCCAGGTCCTATGATACCAACTTCCGGGCCAGTAAGTCACCTTCTTGAGATTTGACCTGATTTTAAGGAATACTCATTTACAGACTTCTGAATGAACATGGTTACTGGAACTAGGCTTTTTTTTTTCTACACAGTTTTGCACTGTAAAGTAAGTAAATGGAATTGCAAAGGCTCAGGATATTTAAGTTTTAAAATCACCAAAGATTTATATTTTTAGAGATGAGAACAGATAAATCAAATCTATGTGACATTAGAAATAGGTGTGTTCGGTGCAATAAGATTCAATTACATTGTGACTCTCTAGAAAGTTTATCTGTTTTTGTACCCTGTATTTCTGAAACATCAGCAGAGTCCCTACTCCAGCCCTGGTCAGCACCCTCAGCATTCTCCACCCCAGTCAAAGCAGGACAATGAGGCAGAAGTGGACGCTTTGACTGATCTACTGGTCAAGAACATGACAGCACCTTCTGATCCTGAGGAGAATAATTTTTGGGGTAGGGAGAAAGAAAAATTGAAGCAATTTCGTCTATTTTTTCTCAATTTGTGAACTTTTGTTATTTTCCTTGCTTTGTTTGAACATTATTCAAACTTTCCATATCTGCCCCATTATAAAATCAACAAAGCTGTTCACAGTTATTATTTATGTCAGCTGAAAATCCAATAGAAATTGGAAGAACTCTGGTAGAGAGATATGCAATACTTATATTTATATTAAGATGATTTTTCTTTTTTTTAAATTCAAGATGATCCTATTTTTCTCCTTTTTCATTAGTTTCAATAAATTTCATTCAGCTGAAAAAAAGGGACAGATTTTGTAGAAATCTAATTTTTTTTTCTTTGAAGCCTTACAGAAAGTACCATGTAATTTTTAAACATTGATTATAAATCAAACTGTTACCCTCCACCAGGTGTGTGCGGCCGGTGCTTGCAGACCATCTCTGGAGACACCAATGCCTGCTCTGCTCTTGACAACGTCTACCACATTGGCTGCTTCACCTGCGTAGGATGCAGTGAGTCCTCCCTTCAGTGCAATACAACTAACGCTTTCTTACTAATCTTAGTGTGTAGAATGCTTTCACTGAAATTCTAGTTAATCCATTTTTTTGATAGATTACTTCAGTAAGTTTGTGTGTTCTCAACTTTATACAGAAAATTTTACAAGGTTATATTTTTAAAACAGCATATATTAATTTTGTGTCGCCATAAATTTTACCTAAGATGTACTAATTACTCTATCTAAAATATAGTTTTTTATTCAGTTGGAGTTTGATCATTATTCGATGGGGTAGCTTAGATTGATTTAAATTGCTTATCGTCTGTATGTATTTCAGGTCTATAAATATGATGGTCAAAGAAACATTCACAACAAAGATAACTCCTGGCTCAAACGTAGAAAAAAGATAATTTTTTTGGTTATTGTTCCAAATGAGAATTGAAATATTGTGCAATTTTTTTTATTATAAGCAACAGAAGATCGCTGCTTTGGCGGTCGTGTGATGGTGCACATGGTAAAGGAATCTGGAATGGTGACGAATATGTTGGAGGCCATAGCTGGTAGGAGTGCTGTTGAAGACGAAGATGTTTGGAGGTGCGGTAGTAAAAGTTGAGCATAGGAATACACTGGAGCCGTTAAGCCGAAGATGTACACAGCCCACCGAACCCTTAACCTGAATGATTATCAAATCGTCAGAGGCTACAGACCAAAAAAGAAGGCACCTCTTGAAATGTTAAAGATCCATATAACATGTGGTGAGAACCATCATCTTATGTGGCTTACTCTTAGTCTCAGGGACCGTTCGCTATAACAAAGAATTTATTTTTCTCAATGCAGGGAGTAGTACAGTCAAGATTGTTGTGAAAAGCTTTTTCGAAGTTTGCATCTATTTTCTCCGTTTTTCCAAACAGATGTTCCACTTCAAGGCAAATCGTTTTTTGCTATGGAAACCAAGCCGTACTGCGAAGTCTGTTACGTGGTATGTACAGTTTGAGATAGAACCCTTATTGTGAGTACATTAGTCTCTGGATAAAAACAAGCCAGATAAATGCATGCTTCTGCCAAACAGTCGCTGGAGCCGTCTGACAGCTTTTTTACTTTGTAATCAGTATACTCTAAAAACACACCACAGCGCCTAAACGTATGCTTTTAAATTGATAATTGATTACCAGTAATATGTAAGAAATAGCCACACTTGTTGAAGGAAGGGCTGTCTTATCACATGGAAAGGAGTTGGGCCTCTTTGCAAACTCTGCAAGCATAATATAATGTGCACTGGGCACACATAGTGAAAGGGGCGGAAAGGGCTTTTTTAATGAATTGGAATCACATGGGAGCCACAAGGACATATGACATATCAAGATCTGCAATGTCCAAGTAAAGAAAGACAGAGATGAATGCAAGATTGAGAACCTTTCACTAAGGGGAAACAGAACGGTTAAGGAAGAAATCAAAAATAACTTTCAGATTGGCTTGAAGCTAGAAAAATGAGCAACATGCACGCATAAACACCTCCTCTAAAAGAAAAGGCCACATGTGTGGCTCAAAGTTTATTACTCATACGGTTCCTGACAAAAGTAAAAATTGTTTAAACAATGAAACATTATAAAGAAAAAAACCCAACCAAACTGTTCATATTAACCTAACCGTCACGCAGAAGGTCTGGACAATCAAGGGAAAAACCAAGTATCTTTTTATAATATTATAAGGGAAGTAATTGATCACTTTTTGTTCCTTTTTATAAAGACACGCATCTTCGAAATGCACGCTATTGAAGAATATGAAAGACCCTGTGTTTATCCGAAGACTACCGTAGTAAAAATTGAGAAAAAATTTACCCGGGACATTCAATTTTATGCTCAAATGGACAATTACGAATGTGGCAAGGAAAGATTTAGTAATTTTCACATTTTCTAAAAATATTCTAACACCATTCCTTCAGCACAAAATTCTAACAATATTCCTTTAGCCGAAAATTTGGTGACCATTCCTTCAGTAGAACTATGCCTGGATTTTGTTTTCAAGATATATAAGCATTTTGCCTAAGAAACAGAGCTACTTTAAAATATTTTTAAGAAATATAACTCATATGCAATGAAAACTTTAATGCAAACATGAAAATTTGTCAACAGAAAAGGATCAGCGGCCATTTTTAATGTATCTTATCATCCATTTTTTTTTTCTGGGAAATTAATCTGTTGTTTCATTTTATTTCAGAATACATTGGAGAGATGCTCGGTCTGTTCTAAACCAATAACAGACAGGGTGAGTTTCATAGAGTTAAAAGAATCATACCCAAGAAATTCCTCTATATCCAAGCAAAGATTAAACCCTGTTTCACTATTTGTATTTTTTCCCTGGGTTCTTTAAAATTGTTCATTATCGGGTGTTAAAAATGAGGGGGTCTCCAGCAAGATCAGATAATAGAATGATCAACTGAAAAGGTGGAGGCTGTTGGTTTGATCCCTGAGACATCATGTGGTGGAGTTACATCCTATCTGATCAACATTACCCCAGACTTCAGTGTCCATAGATTCTTGTGGAGGCTTAGGGGACATCAAGCTAGTTAAAGAACTAAATGTGTGAAAAAAAGCAGCAACAGTAACAAGCGTAGACCATAACACAAATAAATGCCAAAGGGTGATAAAATATGTGAAGGCAAAGAAGTTTTAATTCACTTGCAATACAGCACGCACTTGTTGCAGGCAACCTAAACACTGATGGGCTTCCAAAAATTTTCCAAAAGACCAGATTGTTAGCGTTATCATTTTTCTTAAGAACATAAGAAAAAAATAAAAACCAAAGTTATCTAGATAGTTGAATAAGAATTGTTGCAACCAGCAGATCTGAATTTTGTGTATCCAAATTCATGTGATGATTGTTTGATAACTTTTTTTTTCGTTTTTTTATAAAAAAAAAGGCCAAAAAATCTTAGTCAGGAGGAAGTAACATGGGGAACAGCGCTTAGCTGTAAGTGAGTTAAAACAGATTATTTTCAATCTTGCAGTGTTGAGGTGGAACTTACAAGGGGATCAAGAAGGAATTCATAATCACTGGAAACAGATTCAGTGTATGCTCTTTATGTATGTTAGTGGCAGCCTCTTGCTATAGTTGGACTTACTTCTCAATTAATTATAAAATTAGATTGGGTTGAGAATATTTTTGGGAGATATTCATTTCAAGTTTGCACTTTTAATATTTTTCATTTCTTTTTTCTTCCGAAATTACATTATCCCTGGGAAGTGTTTGCTGCAATTGGTCTTCATATTTACAAATAGATGAACACAATTTTAAAATTTTTATAGTATCTTGCAGCACTCAGCAGTTTAGACATCTTGTCTATTATACTCCCTTATTTTCCATGCTGTAAATTAAATGCTCAGCAGCTCTGAAATTTTACTTCTTTGTTTCTAGTTGCTGAGAGCGACTGGCAAGCCATACCACCCTGAATGCTTCACCTGTGTAGTGTGTGGAAAATCTCTTGACGGAATCCCATTCACCGTGGATGCTACCAACCAAATCCATTGCATAGAAGACTTTCACAAGTAAGTGAGACTATCTGTGTCTCCCTCTCTCTGAGTTTTTCTCTGTCTGTCTGTCTGTCTCTTACTTTCTCTATCCTTCCCTCCCTTTCTATTTTCAACACATCAATATCTTTTGACAAAAACTCATGAAATATTGTGTTTAAAGAGCCTAGCTCTTCAAGAAAATAGATGGATTCAAAATAAGCATGCCCCTAAAGTATCAATATGTGTGAAATCAGGATACATTCCTCCTTTTACAGTTGGCTACTATTCTTTCAATATTTTTGTTCCCCTTAAATTCTTAAGAACCTCTGATTTGTTTTTCTATTTAGCAATTGTAGAGTTTGATTATGTAATTTCTAATGGCAGGAAGTTTGCACCTCGCTGCTGTGTGTGCCAGAAACCGATCATGCCGGACCCAGGTCAGGAGGAGACTGTGCGGATCGTGGCCATGGACAAGTCGTTCCATGTAGACTGTTACAGATGTGAGGTATCGGCTCAGGTGTTGGGAAATCTTGCCACAGTGGGAAACAGTTTGTCTAAGATTTGCAATCTCTCAAAAAGTATTTTATACTATTTGTGCAAAAAATTAAATTGACTATATTTTCTTCGACGCAATTTTATGGTTGTATGAATAGTAAAAAATCTCAATTTTTTTCTCTTCTGTAAATATTAGAGAAGATAACAAATATAGTCACATTATTGCATTTAAAAGAGAAAGGGAAAAAAACAGATAATTCTTTAAACTTGCTAAAGAGATGTTTTTAATGTGTGTCATATACTGGCTCATTGCATCTGCTCCAATATATTTGTTTTAAGTAGTGGTTAGGACAGACTCTTCCAGCCTCTTCCCCTTAAAACCATTGTACAAGTAAATCCCGAGGACGTCATCCCACTGACTCCCTTATAAAGCAGATAGGCTGGCATCTTGCCTGTTAGAACTGTGTGTGCCATGTAGAGAAGGGCAAGGTAAATGTCACCCTTTAATGTTGGTGCAGTCCTTGAGGATCCATGAAGAACAGAAGGAGTCATCTGGGTATACACCCATAACGGCTGCGGGAAAGACATTTTTCTTTTCCTAGTGGCCAGGCTAGATTGAATGTGGTCTCACTTAGAAGAGCTACTCAAGCACATTGTTTCATGCAACTCAGGTGCTGGCCAGGTCTCAGTTCAAAACTGTAAGAGTTGATGAGCTCTGTGTAAAATTTATTACTTTGTGAGTTGAGAAAGGTGTATGTTTTGGTAATGGTCATTTTAGAAAGCTTTGTTAAGTGATGCGAAAAAATAATTTTTTTCTAAGCTTATAACTTCGCCACATCTCTTATTATTTTCTTTTGCCTTTCAGGACTGTAACTGTCAGCTTAGCTCAGAGGTTGAGGGCCGCGGTTGCTACCCGCTCGACGATCACATTTTGTGCAAAAACTGCAATGCCAAGAGAATACAGGCCTTGACCACCAAAATGGCTACAGATCTGTGAGGCGGTGGAGGAAGAGTTGGTAACTTGTGGCCAGCTGGCTGTATCAACCAAAGAGGATAAAAGACACGAATCAAACATGATTATTATCTAGAAAGAAAGGGACAGCGAAAAGAGAATACATCATCTAAAACCCAAGTTTTAGAATTCAACGAATCAGGAACTGCAATAAATAGTGGAGGAATACTCTGCGACACCCAAAATATCACCTTAGTTTTAAGATCTTGTCTGACAAAAGACTAGACTTACTACATGTTTTTATCATCGGAGATTTGTCCAAGATTTTGTGTTCAATGAACCAGATTGAAATCACTGTCAAAAGTCGCAGGATGGTGTTTAAGAGGAGAATAGGGCATTAGTTCTCAGTGTTCTCATACCGCAAGATTTTTTCAACAGTTGCCTTTCTCTTGAAGGAACTGGACTGTCTATACAGCATTATACTTTGAGCTCAAAGCACAAACTGTTTTCTCCACAGAAAATTTTAAGGGTTTAATGTTGTTGCAAACAACAGAAAGACAAAATTTTGTTTAGTTGAAGAGATGATGCGATACTATATCTGCATTTTGTATGGCCTCAATTTGAGTTGCTGGTAGAAAGGATAATGAAACAAAAAGAATTGTTTAGACATCTTTTCAATAAGAAAAAGGGTTAAAGCACATCAAAATAATTCCTTTCAAAGAAATAAAACAGCCGTGGCTTTTATTTAATAATAAATTTTCCTTTGGCTATTCAGTTGGTAAAGAATGTATAAGTAACTTTGTCTCATTCATCAGTTTGTTTATCACACCAATCGTTTTGAGCATATTTTTAACTAAGTTTTCATACTTTCTTTTGTTTTTTTTAAGTTGGATGTTGCAAAATCAAACACAGTTGTGAGACTAATATGCACTTATCAAATATTGGACGGCATTATGATTGTGACTAATTGATCAGAGCTCACAGAGTAGGATCCCTTGGTCTGGTGCATTTCAAAGTTGTTAAAGTTTTAAGTAATTTAAGAAGAAAAAGAAATGAGGAGAAATTATATATTTACATACACACATTTATATATATTTATTCATATTTAAGTCTGTATATAGAGGCTTTCTGGCAAAAATCTTTATTCTCAACTCTGTGAACAAAGTGTTGTGTTAATATATAGAAATATCTTCGATCAAATTCAGATTCTACTAGACACTGTTAAAGGGATGCACCCATATGTTTATTTTTCTTCTCGCTGAAGTTGATATTCAGTCAAAGTTACACATTTTAACACCAAATTGACATAAAAAAAATTACATGTGTTTTAAATTTTACACTTCTTTGTTAGCTTCTCACTGCATAAATATTCGACATTTTAAGAATTGCCTTTATTTGTTATGGAATAATCTGTGGATTAATTTATTCAATGCTTATTCTCACTTAAACTTGGTAAGGCATAGCTTTGGTAGTTAATTATGAAAGAACTATTTAATTGGAAAGGCTTGAAAATCCTTATATCCATGCTAGTTCTCTAGACTGATTCCCTATTGAAAAGTCATGCTTTTTTCATTTTTAAAAAAAGATTTTTTTTGAGGATTTAAATAAAAACTCTGAAATTAAATTTGGTAGCATAAAAAAGTAATATGTTTTATGGTTGAAGTTTGTTGTTTAGCTAGATATTGTAAAATGTTGAAAATTAGATGTTAAGATTTTAAACTATGATGCCTAATTTTAGTTATGTTGCTGGACTGTGGAGTAGAAGATCCTGAACTCTCTCCCCAGCTCAAACATCTGATGGTCATGTTGACTGCCTTCCAGCCATCACTAGCCTTGGCTCCTCAGGAAGCCATCATCTCTGCATAAGAAATTTTACAGACTGAGTAGACAGTAATACTAATCAACAAACTGGCGTGGTGTTGTGATGTGATGTATTAGAGATTAGAATTATAAGGACTACATGAACACCAAACAGTTTGAAATAATGATATACAGTGGTAGCATTGGACATATATTTTTACCAGCAGGCTTTTGTAGCATGTATCTTAGTCTAGAGATGTGTCCATGATGATCTGTATTTTGTAGAATGAGACAAGCCCTTCTCTCTTCGGATACTTGTCGGGCATCTCTATCCATGTTGTACAAGGCAATGCTATTATATTTGATATTTATTGCTTTTGCTACACTTGTTCCATATTTATTTTCTCCCCCACTTTCATTGCTGGACATGAAAACGTTAAGGGGGATAACTCATGGCGATATTCTATTTAAAATAAATGCCTCATGAATGTTAAAGTTGTCTTGTCTTTGGGTAGAAATAATATTAATTCCTGTTATCATGATTGTTTTGTGGATCATATATGAAAGAAACTCATTGTTTAGGTGACAATCAGAAGCAAAATATATTTTAATTTGTCAATGTCTGCAGTAATTTGTTTGTTTATACTTCGTACCATACTTGCCCATTAGGTACATTTCTCCCAGCCATTTGATGTGCTTGCTGTAAGTAACTGATGATATTATTTATTTTTTAATTCTTTAGTTGCCTCCTATTTTTGCTAACCTGTCATGATAGAAAAAAAACCCGTGAGAAATTCATGTTTTCACTTCTGGTAAATAATATGATGAGCACAAAAATTGTTTAAACGAGAGCACTACTTGTGATTTTTTTAGTATCACCACTTCGAAAAAGTTAAAAAATTTTTTTCCACCCTGTTTCAACCTTTTAAAGATTAGCCATTAACCTCAACCAATCCAGAGACAATATTTTCCTCCAGCACTGTTCTTTTTCACACCTTTCTGAATTTACAAAAAATACTGCGTCTGTTAAGCAATATGAACTCTGTACAGTTCTTTTGGTAACCTCAACAAAATCTTTGGAAAAATTTGTCCTGAACGTACACGGTTTGGCTACAGCATGAGACTCAGAACAAGAGAACTGCAAGGAATCAAACAGATCTACAGCTGGCTTTTGTCCTTTTCCATATTGTGATTTTTCAAATATTATCCCTACAAATTCAACATGTTTTGTGCCCTGAATGTGTAAGATTCTAGTACTTTAATTTTTTCAAAGAAAAAGCACAGTGGAAAAAAACCTGTAGATGATTGAAAAGTTTGCCTTCAGTATGTTATGAAGAGGACCCAACAGTCATATGAAACGTTTGATCAAAATATAAGAAATTGATTGTGAATATTGAGGACAAAACCTTTTATTGGAATCATAGCATCCCTTTACAAAGGGCCACACACGCTCAATTTTTTAAAATAAAAATGCCACCCACAAGTTATGCGATCAAATAGTTTTAAAAAGGAACATAAAGATATGGTAAAAGCTGTCACTCTGCTTCTAATCACAAATCTTTACTCTGTAAAGGTGAGCTTGATGTGAGTGTGTCTGGCCAGTATGTATAACTATAAGCCATTGTCTGGCCAAGACTTGGTAAACTGTATTTGTACAGTTATACAAGAGCTTAATCTTTCTTTTTTTTTTTTGCTTTCCCTCCGTTGACAAATACCTATTTCTATTTAGAAGTGCCAGTGAATGCCCTCGTTTTTAGTACTGTCAGGATCTTTGATCAGTACTACTACTACTACTACTACTACTACTACTACTACTACTACTACTACTACTACTACTACTATTTCTGATATTACTCCTCAACTTCCTGATCTCCTCCCCTGACCCTCGAACTCCCCCTTCCTCCTAATTATGTTGTTTCTTTTTATGTGCACCCTCCAATGTTACTGTACTTAAGCTATAAAATTCATTGATATTTTAATGGTGTAATTATTTATCAAATATTTTCTAGGCTGAACGATGCTGCATATCAGTCGGCTTCCATCTCTACCTCTGCCATACTAACGCTTGAGCTTTTCTTCTATATCGATTGCTAGTCTTTTCAATTTCATACAATGACATTATTTTTTTAGAATGTTGATATGTATGATCTAAAGTTAGTGTTGTTTTTTTGAATAATACTTTCAAACCATTTTATATGAGATTATGACTTTAATACACATGTTCGTATTAATGCAATGAAACAGAAACTAGAGAGCTGTGTTTTGTTTCCATAATACAATTGGGATTCATACTATACTGCCTTTTGAGTAAGAATCATGGTTGATCAATAAAAATAAAAAGAGATTTAAGTTGTTTACTGGACTTTCGCTTGCCTGTATTAACATAAGTAGTTATCTCTGAGATGAGCATAGAAAAGTGAAACTAAAGACTCAGTTGTTGAAAAGTGATAGAAAAGAAAGAGAATTATTTGTAACAGATTACCTTTAAAAAACAAATCTCATAATTGTTGAATGAAACAGAGCTTTTACTCTCACATTGGTTCACTCTAGTTCATAGACAAATGCTTTTAGGACCTAATCGCTGTATGGTGTAGATGGAACGAGAACGTGATGGTTAAGTGGTTGGGTGGTCAGGTTAGTCCTTAAGTGTAAACAATTTAAAAAACTATCCAATATATTGGCTCGGAGGTTGTGAGAACCTCTAATGATATTAGCTATGTGAGAGAACTATCCCAAGACCAATCCTGTTCAGTTGAATGTGAGAAAATTAGCATTTGGAAATTGATTTTTTTCTGGTTACTTCCACTGCCACAAAGTATTGAAAAAATCTATATCTTTTTATGCAAATTTTACTAGAGAGGCCGAAAATAAAAAGGTTTTCCTGAATGGAAAATGGAAAAGGTGATACAGGACATATTTGGACAAAGAGTGACGGCCATGGAGATAATTTGATATTAGATGATTCTAATCACTAAGAATGTGCTAGACATGAGAGCTCAGGGTATCAGAATAAATTGCAACAGTTATTGTATATCCTTAAATAGTTTATGCGCTTTTCTAAAATTTATGAATATGCTTGAATGAAGCAAATGTATATTTTTTCTTTCTTTTTGTTCAATATGGAATAGAGCTCTCTTCTATTTTCTTTTTCTGTGCAATCCTGCATTGCTGTTGGACTGAACAGCATACATGCTAGCAACCATGCAAATGCATTGCTGTTGGACTGAACAGCAATGCATTTGCATGGTTGCTAGCATGTATGATACAGCTGTAAAATATGAATGTCTCACTTACTCCATGTGGTGTTGTTTGGGGTACAGTTCACCTCTGGCAACGGTTGCCCTGCATATGCTTTATTGGCGGCTGAAAGTTGCTAGAAATGTATAATCTCCACATATTCATTTATGGATATTTGATAGATTAAACAGCAGTATTTCTTGTTGTTGCTAAGAGTTCTGTGGATTACTGGTAGAATATTTTAGTGTTAAGCTGGTTTTATGTCACATTTTGTTGGATCATGAAATTGAACTCTGCGCTGTGAACTCCTTGCATCTGAAGCAGTGAAACAAGAATATCTGTGGCTGTGAACAAACTGTTTCTAACATTTATTATTTATGACTGTACTATACATCGACCTTTTGGTAGCTTAGCAGTTGTGGTACATCAATAATAATGAAACATTTGTGACTGCCTTGTTGTGAGAAGGGTGACAAGTAGATGGAGGTTATTTATTTGTGTATATTTTAAGCTTAAATACAGCAGTAAAGCTTGTGGTTTTTCTCCGAAATTTTTTCAAGAAATATGACAGACTCTTTAAGATATGGTAAAGCAAAATACATGTCAAACTAAAATGACCCTAATGACATATGGGTCAACCAAATTCATTTCTGAAGTTCCTAAATTTTGGTTTGACAATATTCCACCGGTTAGGTTTATGCATTTTTACTTTTCATTCAGGCCACCAACTTCCTGTCTCTTTGACCGATGTACAGCCTGGAGCTGTATAAAGTACTTGGAATAAAATATGGATGCTTTGCTCGTATCTTTGACCGATGTACAGCCTGGAGCTGTATAAAGTACTTAGAATAAAATATGGATGCTTTGCTCGTATCTTTGACCGATGTACAGCCTGGAGCTGTATAAAGTACTTAGAATAAAATATGGATGCTTTGCTCGTATCTTATGCATTTTGACGTAAGTTGTTCTTTTATCTTCTCAAATGATTTTATAGAGCATTTATACTTTTCAAACATATCTGCAGCTTCTCTCTCTTTCTGTGAAGTTTTCAACTGTTTGCTTTGCCATCCTTATTTTGCTTGTGGTGCTAGAATTAAAAAAAAAAAGTATTTTGTAGACATGTATCATTGTTATTGTTATAAAACCATTCTTGACTTCTGCCAAAACCCACCATTTAACTTTGAGCTAATTTCTTCTTCCAAAAATGCTGTATTAATAAATGATATGATTTTGACAATCTATTGTTTTTTTTTTTGTTTTGTTTTGCATCATGAAATTCAATTTTACTTAATATGATTATTTAGAATTCTGCAAATTAAGTCTAAAAACAGTCCTGCTATAAATGATTCAGATAGGGTCTTTCAATTGGAGTAAAACAGTATAATTTTTCTTTATTTTATCACTAATTCAACAAGTCAAGGACAAGCTATAAAAAACATATTGCCATGTCGTCATTAAAAATATCAATTTAAAAATTGTAGAAAAGATAACTTAGGAAATGTAACGGTAAAATTCTGAGAAACCAAAAAATGAATAGAACTAGTTCAAAATGGTAAAGAACCCCAAGTCCTATTTCTGTTGAGTACAATTATAGCTATGTAAACTATTGAATAAATGAAAATGATATCTGTAGTCCCTAGAATTTTGAATTTTAACAGTGTTTAAATGTCGTCTGCTGTTGAGATGTGGAAGATATTCCTGGCCCAAGAAGAAACTGCATGTATCTGTCAAAGAGGGGGCCAGGAGCTGTGTGAGTAACCATTGTTATCCCCGAAGATTATCACAGAAAAATGGGATTCTTGGATCATTTAAAGCATCCTTTGTCTCCATAGAATGGAAAATTCTTCCGGAGACTTGGGAATCGCAACTTAGCATAGCGGTTTGTACGATATACTCTTAACCTAGCTGCCTCAGTTATTGCAGATTTTTATTCCAGTCGAAGCAACTGTAAATGCTTGGAAAAGCAGTACACATATATTTTCCCAGTCCAACCAACTTTAAAATGTGAACGCGGCTGTAAACAATGCGCGTTTTTTTTTTGTGTGGAACAGTAGGAATCAATGTCTAAGGATTATGATCTGGTCAGTGGGAGGCATATTGTGAAATCTCAAATCTCAAGTCTGTGGAGAAAGATTCTAACCATCTTACCTTCCCTCTGCTGCAAGATTATTGTCATAGTAATCACATAAAGATTTCCCAAACACACCATAAGTGTAAGCTTCCATATAATTTTTTTTATTACAATCACCAAAACAAAAGCAAAACAATGTTCAATAGTATGGCAATTTCACAAGTCGATATATCGAATATATGGATCATAATTCACAACATTGATATCAAAGTCAATGAACATAACAATCAAGATTAGCCATATACATATTATCATAAGTAGATTCTATGTACACCAAAAGTTATTTCTGACAGTCTTGGCTATGCTAAAGATAAGGCAAGTATAGAGGAAAACTCAACAACTGGCAACAAAGTTATTTTATACAAGAGAGACCTGTTATAAGGAGAATTCCGATATAACGAGACATTTCAAACTACCCCACATTCTTCTCCTCTTTACACTTGTTAGTAAAATATTCTTATATAGATCTTTTAAAAAATCCTACTATCACAAAAGAAATTGGATCACATAAGCTATGACAGGTCAACTATGTACAGCGTACATTCCCAATTCCATTATGCTTAATTGGTCAACTAAATGCCAGGTGTTGAAATAGGTAGTAGACCTAACCTGTCCTCCAGGAAACTCGCAAACTTTTTTTTTTAATTGCAGTTTTGAAAATTCCAAATTTTGCAAGTGACCAAATGTGTCCATGTATCTAGGTTTAGGAGCAGATGAGTAGAGTGTGGGAAACTGATGGGATTAGAAACAAGGACGTTTGGAAGGTTAGAACTAGAAGTGTAATGAGAAACTTTCTGTCTGCCGATGTTAATAAAAGCCATTTCTAGAATGTTTCCATGTCCTAATTGTTAATGTAGGACGCATTAGTATATCGGAAAACTGTTATATAGGGAATGAGATTCCATGTACAGCTGACCTACTTGGTTAGTTCTGACCAAGACTGAGAAGCATTTACAAGACGCCTGCATGCTTATTTGTTTTTTTTTTTCAATATATTTTTTTTACCACTAGCTCCTCTGATTATTTCCTTTTATTTGACTGAAATTTTTGCGCACCTGTGAGCAATGATCGTAGGATCAGTGTTTTGGGAACCAGCAAGGTACCTCAGCGCAGACGCTTGTAGCTTGATAGACCGATAGAATCTATAACAGAGCCATTGTCATCTGACAAAACAGCGGAACTTCTAACAAAATCGCATTTCCCTATGGAATAAAAGTGTACCACAAAGCTCAACAGGTGAGTTATAAGAAGAGAAATTGGAGGGAAGTTCTCAAATAAAACTTTTAACGCTTACCTTATGTTGTAAACTTTGAAGAAGGACAAGTCACAGAGGAATTTTCATGATAATTACGTCCAATATTTACTCTAGAGTATTGCAACACACTCCAATTTCAAGATATGCTGACATGCGAGACCCACCCCAAGAGATAGGCCACAAAATTTGTTTCCACAATGTTCACAGATTTTTCGCCATTTATACATTTCAAAAGTTGAATAAAAAGTCATCATTTTTTTAAATTTTGGAGAATGATTGACTCTCAATCGATTATTAAACATTCTGATCACTCAGTTTTCACCTGCTCAAATGTGACATTGGGATTTTGTCAGTGTCAAGACCATTATAACTTCATTAAGGCAAACTTGACACTGAAATATGGAAAAAAATAATTTTTTAAACAAATTAAGAAATAAAAAGTGCGGGAGTTTTCTGCTGACAGTGAGAGGTCATTCAACACCTTCAATTGGAGTCTCACTTAAAAACCTTCCCGCTGAAAACAATAGTGAATTAATCCATCCATGTCTATTTTTAAACTTTTACTATCCAAACGATACTAGTACCCATTCACCCATCCACACCCCAACACTACAGGTAATGGATATTGTTAACCATCTGATCTAAGTCCAGGACCACCATTCACCCCTCCACACCCCCAACACTACAGGTAATGGATATTGTTAACCATCTGATCTAAGTCCAAGGCCACCATTCACCCCTCCACACCTCCAACACTACAGGTAATGGATATTGTTAACCATCTGATCTAAGTCCAGGATCACCATTCACCCCTCCACACCCCCAACACTACAGGTAATGGATATTGTTATGTACACGTTTATCACAGAATTCTGCTCGAGCTGAGTCACAACCAAATCAGATCCATTCACACTTCGCTCCTAGCCAATTAAAAAAAAAAAAACCTTGAGGGAAACTATCGCCAAATTATTACATTTTATATGCATGGAGCCAAACTGGAAACACAATGTGAAATATAGCTCTGGTAAAAACGATAATCCATATGACACACTAATTACATTTATAATATTTTATAAAACGTGGCAATAATTAGACACCATACATTATAAATAAAAAAATACTACAAACCATTGATTTTTGTAATGCAGAGTTAAAGAAATCGTATTTTTTAAGTATAAATCAATCAACAGTAAAGGATAAGTATCTTCACTGTTGTATTTTTTCCACATTTATTATATCTTTAACAGAAATATTAAAGGGATATATTAAGATACTTAGTATATTCACTTAAAAATTAAGAACTTGACTTGACTTTAAATTCTAAACTGAATTATCTCACTTCAAAGACAACCCAGTACATCTTTTATATTTGAATAACCAAATTTTTTAATATTCGGAACCCACATAAAATGACGATATGATTCAATGACCTATAACCCCCCCCGAAAAAAAAAAAAAAACAGGGAGAACAACCAAAACTCCATAATGATAAAAATCAAGTATGACGGTGGTATGAAAAGAAATATGCCGTAAGAGGATCAACATCAACAGGTCACGGAAAAGATCAAGGATATATGGAGTGGAGAAGATCATTTCCCTCAGGCTGGGGGACGCGGCAGAGAACTCTACACTCATCCATTCGAGCTGCTTTATTTAAAAAAAATAATCAAAGGAAAACGAATCGACTCCTATGGTTGTGTCTTTGTAAGCAAAAAAACATCACAATATTATCATTGCAGAGGGAGACAGTCCAGTCGGTAGAGAGTTGGTCCGACATCTAGAAGATCCTAAGTTCGACCTCTGGCTGGGGTCGTAACTGATCTTGACATCTCCTAGCCATGGGTTGAGAGAAGGCCATCGCCTATGTTAAAGAATCCTAGGGCATTTGGGGATTGTGAAACTAATCAGATATTATAGGAAGGTTGTACCCCATTATTTCTACAAACCTGAAGATGAACCCAGTAAGATAATATTTAAGGATAATTTCTAACATAGCTACAAGGACAAACACAACCACAGCGCATAGTCTAGAAATTCGATTCTTTCATACTATCGATAATTAATAATGTTATAAAAGTCACTAAAATGAAACTAGCCATTTCGTCCCTTTCAGCTTTTTTCCTTTCCTATGGTATATTTTTATATTGTATAGTTTGGTTTTGTTGCCTTCTAGCAAAACCAACAAGAAATTACTATTGTTAGAAGGCTGTTATAACACGAGTCTACAATTTATAAAACATTGTTTTAAACTTTAGGAATAAAAAAAACTTAATTGTGGATTATGAAGATGGGCTATACTAATCCTAGTGGACAGTCAAAATACAAGTCAACGTTGATATACACGACCTACTTTTTACTTTCAGGACATCATCATTCTCTTTTATCCACTGTTTTGAAAATATGTCAAGTCGCAATACTTTTATTTATGGTTGAACTCCTAACGCATCATCAATCTTTGTTGTTTATTTCAGTTATAGATTAATCACATTTAACCGTATTGAGAAGAATCTGCTATTTTCATTTTGTACTTCTGCTTTCCACTCTGACTCAACTAGGCCAGGCTGAGGCTTTTGACTAGTCTATCACTCGTTATGTGTGACCGTGAATAATTGCCCGAAAACCTTACTCCAAGTCAGGGCTGATGACAGAACTGTTAGTGAATCATCACTGTGTAGTCCAAGAGGATCGAAAGTTTAGTAACTGACTCAATCTTTCCACAAATGCGGGTTATATAGGGTGTCAAAATGCCAGCTACTCATTTAGCATCATATTGTTAAGTTATTGCAGAGGGAAAATAGACCAACGCAGTAGTAAGTGAGCACATATAAAAATTCGTTTAGGTTTTTCTATTGCGTGACACCGATGTTGTATGAGTGTGTCATACTACTGGTATTCTTACAGCATTTTAGAAATAGGCAACTTAGATCTCTTCCGCTTAGTTAGTGGTTAGTGTTAGTCCCTGCACGACAATGATGCACTTAGATCTCTTCCGCTTAGTTAGTGGTTAGTGTTAGTCCGTGCACGACAATGGTGCACTTAGATCTCTTCCGCTTAGTTAGTGGTTAGTGTTAGTCCGTGCACGACAATGGTGCACTTAGATCTCTTCCGCTTAGTTAGTGGTTAGTGTTAGTCCCTGCACGACAATGGTGCACTTAGATCTCTTCCGCTTAGTTAGTGGTTAGTGTTAGTCCCTGCACGACAATGGTGCACTTAGATCTCTTCCGCTTAGTTAGTGGTTAGTGTTAGTCCCTGCACGACAATGGTGCACTTAGATCTCTTCCGCTTAGTTAGTGGTTAGTGTTAGTCCCTGCACGACAATGATGCACTTGTCAGGACATTAATTAGTTATTTCTGCTATTTTTCCTTATAATCCTACTGTTGAGACACGCAAACTTAAAGATTATGATGAATTGGGAGCTTTGCGGTTTTAGGGTGAATGACAAAACGGTTCATTTTAGTCTACCTACTAACTGAGGACATGAGGGCGATAGTGATCATAACCGCTGTTCTCGTGCAATGGAGAGAGAGAGAGAGAGAGAGAGAGAGAGAGAGAGAGAGAGAGAGAGAGAGAGAGAGAGAGAGAGAGAGAGAGAGAGAGAGAGAGAGAGAGAGAGAGAGAGAGAGAGAGAGAGGAGAAACTGCCATAAGATATAAAAAACCTTTAACTGATTATCAAGAACTTCATAACAGTAAACACTTCTTGGCGCAAAGCCATCAGGTTCGTCTTTGAGGCTCAATGTCCTCACTGGGTAGTGAATTACAAAATGAGAAACATATTTAAAAAAGTCATTTAGTGAAAATACTATACGCAATGACAGATCTAAAAAATATTTCATTTTCGTTCTTTATACAAAAAAATCTCATCATATGAACATAATAACAACATCATGAAAAGATAATTCATCGCATAACGATGTGTTCTAAAAATAAATGAGACGCCAGATAGCTCAGCCAATGGAATGCTAGTCCAACCCCCCAAAAAAACAAAACAAAAAAAACAAACAAAAACAAAACAGGAGGTTAAGGGTTTGAACCCTAGCTCAGACATGATCCTAATGTTGGAGTTGGACCTCATCTAGCCAGCCCTATCCTTGGCTTGAGGAAGGCCATTATCTCCGTAATAAGATTCATGTAGAAACTTAGGTGAGGTAAAATTGATAAAAAATACTGTACATACGAAACAATATTCTTTTTTTTTTATCTTTCTTAAAAAGAGTTCCACACTAGTTCCGTCTGGCGATCTACACTACAACATAATACTATCTGTATAATACTTGTAGTGCTAAACTCTAACTAAAACGCTAAAATGACTTAAAGATTCTAAGATTCACACGTCAGGTCAGAAACCAATGGAGGACACACAGAAACACAAACTACAGGAATCAGCCAAGGCATCCGGTCAGGAGAAAAGTGGCACATGCGCAGAAAGACCCTTAATCAAGAAAGTCTATTGTACACTTAACAGTTTTGTTGATTTGTAACACATCCGTCACTTGTCCGTGGGGTAATGGAAGTAACAATCAGTCAGATATGTCAGTTTTCTTTATTTGTCCGTGGGGGAAGGGAAGTAACAATCAGTCAGATATGTCAGTTTTCTGTACAAAGATTCTCAATTATTTTAAAATGATTGAGTAAAAGCAAATAAAAATCAGTGCTAAAACTTGTCTTATCACCCAAATACTTATATATAATTATTTGAATAACCCAAATCTATCAGAATGTTCTGAAAATATTATAATTTGGCTTTGAATTATGACGGAAATCATCACTTTTTTTAGTGATAAAAATAATAGTGCGAAAAAATGACTTAAATTGTCATCTTATATCCTGACTTTAAGAAAAAAAACTCGGAAAAAGGCTAAAAATTTGACCTTGAGAAAGAGGAGGATTGCAGCTGATGTCAGTAAAAACAAAATTTTTATCTTAAAGTAACCGATTACGACAATATGTTAAGTCTGCAACACTACTGATTCAACAGCAAATGATGATGAAAATAATAAAATAAAAAAAAACAAACACTATAAACCTGAACATGAATTGTCCCCTTCTCTCTCTCTCTCTCTCTCTCTCTCTCTCTCTCTCTCTCTCTCTCTCTCTCTCTCTCTCTCTCTCTCTCTCTCTCTCTGTCCCTCCCCCTCTCTCATCCCACCATTTTCTATAGGCATCTGCTATTACTGAAATCGAGCTCAAGATATTGAATTGATTATAAATTTGTACTCGACACTAGTTCTCAATTCGAGTCATGAATACTTATATTAAATAAATGTAATCGACTCGTCTTCAATAAGTGTATTGAGTACTTGGCTCGATTTTAGTCAACCGTGAATATATGTCCTGGAAACTTAACTTGAATACTTATCATCAATACTTGTTTTCGGTACTTTTTCTCGATACCTGAAATGAATACTTGTCCTCAGAATGTTAAGTCTCTTCCGCATCTATCAACACGATAACTAGATTTGTACACTTTGAAGACTGAAAACTTCTTTCATGGCAGGTAACTCTGAACCACGCTTAACTCTGGAGTCTGTGCCAGCAGGCGACCTGTTTTCGAGCGTTGTGTACCATCTCCAGCCACTGTGCGCGGACATCCGGGTCAAAGTTCACTCCAATATACAGACGACCCAGTAAGGATCGACCTTCCTCTTTGTCCTGTGTGACAAGAAAAGGAAAGAATTAGTAGATCAATTTAGACCCGGGAAGATAAAGTATAGTTTGATCTCATCAGTTCTAATGATACAGAAGATGAATTTTGAGGTAGACTGTTGAGAATATTTATTTGCTAAATCAAACTTATTCTTTGAACATCTCAACGTCAGTCCACTGTATTAAAAAAACAAAAATTGAGACTAATTTATCTCAACGACGATTATATCGTCGACTTCAATCTTGTCATCAATTAGCAATGATGAGATCTATAGAATAATAGGATTCCAGCAAACTTTGTATTTCCCCTAGCTATTTAAATCGTCCGGGAAAGCCTTACTCTAGGGCTATAATTTCCCTCAAAGGGGCTCAAAAGGTTCACAGCCTTTCGGAAATTCTGGTTATTTTTTGCTAACGTGTTAAAGACTGTTTCTAAAATAGATTGGGCTTACATAAAGCTAGTTAAGTATTCATGCTAGCTTGTTTACATTTTTATTATTTGACTAAGCTGACTTCCACAAGCGAAATTATATTGATGACCCTATCATGCAAATTTACCTTGGATCTTTATGTCATCAACGATCAGTGCTGACCCTTATAAAGTCAATTTACGAATCATATAACATTAAATCACTTTATTGACTCCTATAACGTTAACTCACTTTTTGACTCCTATAACGTTAACTCACTTTATTGACTATTATAACGTTAACCCACTTTATTGACTCCTATAAAGTTAACTCACTTTATTGACTCCTATAAAGTAAACTCACTTTATTGACTCCTATAAAGTAAACTCACTTTATTGACTCCTATAACGTTAACTCACTTTATTGACTCCTATAAAGTAAACTCACTTTATTGACTCCTATAACGTTAACTCACTTTATTGACTCCTATAACGTTAACTCACTTTATTGACTCCTATAAAGTTAACTCACTTTATTGACTCCTATAAAGTTAACTCACTTTATTGACTCCTATAAAGTAAATTGACTCCTATAAAGTTAACTCACTTTATTGACTCCTATAA
>JAWDGP010004097.1:42500-65000 GCA_033675545.1 Elysia crispata | reverse complement strand
ACTACTACTACTACTACTACTACTACTACTACTACTACTACTACTACTACTACTACTACTACTACTACTGCTACTACTACTAATAATAATAATAATAATAATAATAATAATAATAATAATAATGATGATGATGATGATAATAATAATAATAATAATAATAATAATAATAATAATAATAATAATAATAATAATAATAATAATAATAATAATAATAATAATAATAATAATAATAATAATAATAATAATAATAATAATAATAATAATAATAATAATAATAATTATCATTCACGCTAGATAAGCAATAGCCAGTTTTCTATTCAAACCTCGTTATAGCCTTCTATGAGATCGTTGAAAAGAACTTCCTCAGAAGGTCGCAACTCCAGCTTGGACAAGTCACAAGTAACCTCCCCTGGTGAGAATTACAAAGAACGGTAAGATTTAATGTTGGCGACAAACACGGAGTTTTCACGAATCTGGTCTTTAGCAAATGGTTTTTATATTATAATTCAATATTTCTAATAAGATAAATAGTATTCATGGTTCAAGACTGATGAGAATTCGAACAATTGTTCTAAAGTCATATCTAACTGGTTTCCCTGACACTGACACTTACATCCATATATTCCCCTAGAGCTGGCACATCTAATCTATCCAGATAGGGAAAAATTGGTCATAACTTCTAAACCGGGTGACAAATCGAGAATCACCAAAACTCGGGGAACAATAACTATGAATCCAGAAACAAATAATCGTTTAGTCGAAAACTGAGTCCAATGGGGCTTAGGAGAAGGCTATTTTTGTTAGCCATAATTATTTGAACACAAGTATTCTTGTGAATTAGTTCGGTTGATTTCACTATGATGTCACTAACTTTATAGAAAAAGTCCACCAGAAAAAAAAAAACATTCGTCCCTTCCAAAAAAAGTCATGGAATGGCAGAGACATCTGAGAGAGGTAAGAATAGATAAATAAATAAATATTAAGATAGATAAGTAGAAAGAGAAAAACGAATGGAAAGATCGAAAGAGAGATAACATAGAAAGAGAGACAGAAAAAGAGAGCCACTGACGTACATCAAAAGACAGAGACAGAGACAGAGATTGATAGATAGATAGATAGATAGATAGATAAAAAGATAGATAGATAGATAGATAGATAGAGAGAGAGAGAGAGAGAGAGAGAGAGAGAGAGAGAGAGAGAGAGAGAGAGAGAGAGAGAGAGAGAGAGAGAGAGAGAGAGAGAACCAGAGGCAGACAGGCAGACAGACAGACCGAGACAGAGAGAGAGAGAGAGAGAGAGAGAGAGAGAGAGAGAGAGAGAGAGAGAGAGAGAGAGAGAGAGAGAGAGAGAGAGAGAGAGAGAGAGAGAGAGAGAGATAATAGAGAGTTATTAGAGTTGTTCAGTTGTACATGCACGTACTGTTTGACGTTTTCGCATCATAAAAGCTTACCTACGTTCACATGCCGAGAAAACCTGTCGAAATCACAGACGAGAAACTTCACCACGTAACTGGTGATGTTGGCCGCATCCACAGACACATCGTAACCCTCATTGAACACTGGGTTATCTGTCCTTCTGTGGATCTTAGTCTGCATCTCCGCCACTAGATGGTTCACTGGGAGGTCTCGGCCGGACCTAGGAGATAGGGTTGGGGGGGGGGGGAAGGGTGGGGGAGGGAGAGAGAGAGACAGATATATATATATATATATATATATATATATATACATATATATATATATATATATATATATATATATATATATATAGAGAGAGAGAGAGAGAGAGAGAGAGAGAGAGAGAGAGCGATATGATGGACACAGGGGGAAAACGGGCAATGGTGAGATGTAGCTTTTTCAGAGCTAGGTTTCTTAGTTGAGAAAATTTCCGAAAAAAGCACAAAGAAGCGCACCACCTTGGGGACACTCACGGTATTTGTTATTTCGAGGTAATCAGCAATTACAAAGATCTATGAAGAGAGTTGGATTTCACACAACGAACAAATTATTCCTTATCACTTTTTTGTCTTTATGTTAAAGATAAGAAAACCAATCACAAAAATCTAGGCTTACTTTAGTTTAAAATTGAACGTAAAAAACTGTTTGGGCAGGCGGTACACTCGAATCTTCACGTAAGGGGAGAGAGCACCGTCCGGATCCGTAACCCGGAAGTTACCGAGCTGAATAACCCGGATGTTGAGTCTGCTGAGAGCCGGGTCAAAGGTGAACCCGTAAGCCAATCTACTCTCAGGCTGGACAGGGGAGACCACTGAGCTGGCGCTGCTGCTGTAGTCACTGGTGCGAGATGACTTGCGGGATTTGCTGTGAGAGTCCTGGAACAGAGATAGAGCATCATGATGGTTTAGACACGAGGTTTGTTCAATTCGATATTCACATGCTGTTCCTGACTGCGGTAGACGCAGTGTTCCGGTTTGCTGTAAGGTCACAAGCCACACGCTATGGGTGGAGTAGAGGAACTTAATATCTGTGAGACAAAACAGGCCCATACACCAACCGCAAGTTTAAAGCAAGGAAATGTATTTACATGGCATTTGATAAAGCCCGTTCTCGACAAAGAAAACTCAAATTATTATCTCTGTATATCAAATCAACTTCCGTCACACAGACGAAACTACCAAGATTGTACTTTAACTTCCCTCACTGACTGTATTGGTGACGTAGCTACTACTGTACTGCATATCTCGGGGCATGCGCTTATCTCCATGTAGATCTTAGTCCGTGACGTTCTTGAGCTGGGAAATAGTCGTAAATCGGATTCCAGCGAAAAACCACGGACATAACTGGTCCGCGCCTGGTCGTGATCATTAAGATTTGTTTGGGATCATCAAAATTATCAAAAGAGATAAAAAAAAAACTTTAGCTTGTGGAAAAATAATACAACGCCAGCATTCGAAGGATTAGGTTGGATGTTTACTTGCTATACGGCTATTGAATTCATTGACATAAAATGAGAAGAGTTGTTGATAGTTCAATATTGAACAATTTCTTTACCGTGAATGGTTTTTGTAACACACACAATCACTTGCTTCTTTGAATGTTGTTATCGATTTCAGTGATGGTATCATTAGTTCATACTGTTATTAATATTTGAAATTGTTTATACCTATAAGATAAAAAACAAAAGAGAGGAAAGAGAGCGGGAGATAGATAGCTAGATAGCTGGATAGATAGATAGATAGATAGATAGATAGATAGATAGATAGATAGAGAGAGAGAGAGAGAAAGAGAGAGAGAGGGAGAGACAGACAGACAGACAGAGAAAGAGACAGGCAGAGAGACAGACAGAAACGGACAGACAACAGGCAGAGACAGAGATAGACAGACAAAGTACGATAACAAACAATAACATTGGTTTTTTTTCCTGGTCTGTCCGCCATTTTACCCCATGAGCAACATTAGAGACGAGTACAGAACAATTCAAGGGGCACAATCACCTGCTTCATCTCGATAACCTCGGGCATGCTGATGTCTGACCAATCAGAGAGCTCGGATTCTCGCAGCGGTAACATCGGGTACCATTGCTGACTCTGCTGGCTGGACCGTTTGAACGACCCTTTCTTCCTGGTCACGTCCATGGCTGGGTCGTACATGGCTCCGTACACCGGCACCAAAGATTCTTTCTCTGGACACACACAGGCAAGGAAAATATCGATTAATTAGTAATTTATTTGGCATCACGTTGATATACGCTTTTCCTTGAAGTAGGAGTTAAATTATTTCAAACACACATTCACCAGCACGTCCATGGTTGAGTCTCTTTGTCTGGATACACACACACACAAACAAGGAAAATATCGATTAATCAGTGCTTTATTTTCGAACGGGTTGTAAAGAGGTGTTTGTTGTAAAAACATAAAATGGCAAATAAAGTACATTAAACAGAAAATTGAACTATAGATATTGCGGTAGGAAAGAAATTTAAGCCCAGAACACAATGAGAGAAGACAATCTGGACCGTATCAATGATAAGATAAATCTCAGAAATTCTCAGGACGGGTTGTGTGATCCACGGTTTCTTGGCTAGTTTGACGTTCCCTAAATTCTCGAACAATCTTATTAGGATGCGGTGAGGTCAAGCCAACAATATGGCGGCTAAGATGGGAGCCAGCTCCAACGTCATTTCGAGGATCAAGTCGGGGAGCGAACCCAAACTTTTCTACGACGACCCACCGACTGAACTGTCTGCCGCTCTCATACCAAAAGTTCACATGGCTAACTGAATGGTTCTCACTAGGCAGTGATAGAATAAGCTCTCTGAAAAAATTGAAATGTTTGCTAGTTTGAGTGAGATACATGGCAGACATTGTGATAAATATGGCATCGACAAGGCAGAGATAGAATAAGCTCTCTGAAAAAAGTGAAATGTTTGCTAGTTTGAGTGAGAAACATGGCAGACATTGTGATAAATATGGCATCGACAAGGCAGAGATAGAATAAGCTCTCTGAAAAAAGTGAAATGTTTGCTAGTTTAAGTGAGACACATGGCAGACATTGTGATAAATATGGCATCGACAAGGCATGGATAGAATAAGCTCT
The DNA here is from genome assembly GCA_033675545.1 of Elysia crispata. Classification (NCBI taxonomy): domain Eukaryota; kingdom Metazoa; phylum Mollusca; class Gastropoda; family Plakobranchidae; genus Elysia; species Elysia crispata. The sequence continues at coordinate 60,447 of JAWDGP010004097.1, read as the reverse complement.
CTGAAAAAAGTGAAAAGTTTGCTAGTTTGAGTGAGAAACATGGCAGACATTGTGATAAATATGGCATCGACAAGGCATGGATAGAATAAGCTCTCTGAAAAAAGTGAAAAGTTTGCTAGTTTGAGTGAGAAACATGGCAGACATTGTGATAAATATGTCATCGACCCAACCAGTGTCTCGTCAGCTCAAGTTATGGAACGCCAGGTGGCTCAGCAAGTAGAGCTTTGGATTGTGGCGGAATTTTTTTTGTTAAGGTCAACACCGATAAATTCAACCTTTAAAGCTTATTTTCGTTTCCGAAGTGACGTAGTATATCCTAACTAGGCATCCATGGTGAAAGAAAGGGACACCCGTGACATAGCCATAGCGCCTGATACTCCTGCATCCGCATTTCAAAATAGTTTTCAACAAAAGGCATCAAAACTTTATTCTTTTTCAACGGAATAAACTATTAGACTATTATTTTGGGAAGTTTTTGTTGAGGCCAATATCGATAAGAGATCAACTTTTAAAGATTATTTTATTTCGCGACAAATCCAGAATCTAGGTATAGATCTATTGTTGAGCACAAGGTACGGCTCTTCTCTTTCATCATGGCGGAGCATCTAGTTGTCTCAGGTGAGCAGAAAATGAGATAGAAAAATATCATTGGATGAAGTCTGATCGGCGAACAGGGAATGTGATTAGAAGAAAAGTCAACAAAAGTGTTTTGGATTGTCTATACGCATATAAGGTAAAAAAAGCCACTAGGCTAAAGCATGAACCAGGTTTTGGCCTCTCAGCATCTGTTCAGTACTCCAAGTGGAATTGCTCGCAAAGACACATTTGCACTGCCCAAAACGTATTATCACTTAGAGCAATTTTCAGAGGGTGCAATAATGATACCATAAATCAAAAGAAAAAAAAAGAATAATTATTCCACAGCAAACTAGTGTTGCTGGTGTTCTCTTGATGTTTCAGATAGTTCAAACAAGAGTACAAAGCTTACCCCTCTGCGAAATCTATTTGAAGTTTGACAAGAAATATTTCTAAATGCATAGACATTGTGCAAAAATAATATCAAAATAAAGAAATGAATTGATAAATAATTTATATTACTTTTTAAAATTTCAAGTCTATTTTTAAAACTTTGTGCTTTTTCGCCTACCCCCCTCCCCCTTTTTTTTTGACTTTTCAGACGTCAAACGAAAATATTAAATCGTGTCCAATCCCGACTTGAAGAAGACATTACGATTAATCGATATAAATCCAGTTAGTTATATGAAAAAAACCCCAGGTTAATTTGCTTAATTACTTAGTACCAAACGAGCCTGTATTAATCGTGGCAGACATTGCCCTTCCAGTCGAACTATCATCTTCCTTGTCTGAACAAAGTAACTGGTAAACAGGCCAACTTTTAATCTGTCTACAGTCAGATATCAGTGCTGAGAAGATGAGCTTGAAACCAGTAAGTTAAAGAGAATTTTTTTCACACAACTAATACCACCATGTCAAGTATAATCATCATTATCATCAGCACGCTCTTCATTACCATCATCATGACCGTCAACGTCATATCATTCCGAGAAACGTAAACCAATTTTTCTCTTTTTTTTTCTGTTTTGCTCAGAACATTCGATATTATACTTTGCTTCTCCATTATCTTTAACATCATCACCAACATTTTTCTATTACCAATACCATAGTCATACGCACCACTGCCATGACTGCCACCGCTACTATCATCATTATCATAACTACAGAATCGTCTACAACTAGTCGTATACACTTTTTCCTTCCTTCCCTCTATTCTTCCTTTACTACTGAATCCACCTCATTCTCCTTCTTCTCCTCGTCTTCCTCTTCCCTCTCATCATCCGGTCAATTCAATCAAGGTTTTATTTGGATAATTATCAAACTACTATCCAGCAAATGAACGTCAACAGTCGGACTGGGTCTAGCTTGGACTTAACATCATCGTACTGGCTAGGGTAGGGGACACAGTTCAGACTTACCATCATCATACTGGCAGGGACAGAGTTTGTGTAGGGGACACAGAGGATGGAGGGCGCAGATCAGACTTACCATCATCATACTGGCAGAGACAGAGTTTGTGTAGGGGACACAGAGGATGGAGGGCGCAGATCAGACTTACCATCATCATACTGGCAGAGACAGAGTTTGTGTAGGGGACACAGAGGATGGAGGGCGCAGATCAGACTTACCATCATCATACTGGCAGAGACAGAGTTTGTGTAGGGGACACAGAGGATGGAGGGCGCAGATCAGACTTACCATCATCATACTGGCAGAGACAGAGTTTGTGTAGGGGACACAGAGGATGGAGGGCGCAGATCAGACTTACCATCATCATACTGGCAGGGACAGAGTTTGTGTAGGGGACACAGAGGATGGAGGGCGCAGATCAGACTTACCATCATCATACTGGCAGAGACAGAGTTTGTGTAGGGGACACAGAGGATGGAGGGCGCAGATCAGACTTACCATCATCATACTGGCAGAGACAGAGTTTGTGTAGGGGACACAGAGGATGGAGGGCGCAGATCAGACTTACCATCATCATACTGGCAGAGACAGAGTTTGTGTAGGGGACACAGAGGATGGAGGGCGCAGATCAGACTTACCATCATCATACTGGCAGAGACAGAGTTTGTGTAGGGGACACAGAGGATGGAGGGCGCAGATCAGACTTACCATCATCATACTGGCAGGGACAGAGTTTGTGTAGGGGACACAGAGGATGGAGGGCGCAGATCAGACTTACCATCATCATACTGGCAGGGACAGAGTTTGTGTAGGGGACACAGAGGATGGAGGGCGCAGATCAGACTTACCATCATCATACTGGCAGGGACAGAGTTTGTGTAGGGGACACAGAGGATGGAGGGCGCAGATCAGACTTACCATCATCATACTGGCAGGGACAGAGTTTGTGTAGGGGACACAGAGGATGGGGGGCGCAGATCAGACTTACCATCATCATACTGGCAGAGACAGAGTTTGTGTAGGGGACACAGAGGATGGGGGGCGCAGATCAGACTTACCATCATCATACTGGCAGAGACAGAGTTTGTGTAGGGGACACAGAGGATGGAGGGCGCAGATCAGACTTACCATCATCATACTGGCAGAGACAGAGTTTGTGTAGGGGACACAGAGGATGGGGGGCGCAGATCAGACTTACCATCATCATACTGGCAGAGACAGAGTTTGTGTAGGGGACACAGAGGATGGGGGGCGCAGATCAGACTTACCATCATCATACTGGCAGAGACAGAGTTTGTGTAGGGGACACAGAGGATGGGGGGCGCAGATCAGACTTACCATCATCATACTGGCAGGGACAGAGTTTGTGTAGGGGACACAGAGGATGGAGGGCGCAGATCAGACTTACCATCATCATACTGGCAGAGACAGAGTTTGTGTAGGGGACACAGAGGATGGAGGGCGCAGATCAGACTTACCATCATCATACTGGCAGGGACAGAGTTTGTGTAGGGGACACAGAGGATGGAGGGCGCAGATCAGACTTACCATCATCATACTGGCAGGGACAGAGTTTGTGTAGGGGACACAGAGGATGGAGGGCGCAGATCAGACTTACCATCATCATACTGGCAGAGACAGAGTTTGTGTAGGGGACACAGAGGATGGAGGGCGCAGATCAGACTTACCATCATCATACTGGCAGGGACAGAGTTTGTGTAGGGGACACAGAGGATGGAGGGCGCAGATCAGACTTACCATCATCATACTGGCAGGGACAGAGTTTGTGTAGGGGACACAGAGGATGGAGGGCGCAGATCAGACTTACCATCATCATACTGGCATGGACAGAGTTTGTGTAGGGGACACAGAGGATGGAGGGCGCAGATCAGACAGAACAGCACCAGCAGCAGGAAGCACGCCACTCCCACCATAATCATCAGCTTGTCCCACTCACTCAAGTCCACCCAAACCTGTGCCATGTTGCTTGTGCGGCGGAAATCACGTGACCGAGCTGAGTTTCTTTTACTGTATTCAGATGATACTAGATGTCAGCGAGTCCTGTCAGACCTCAGCACTTAGTGTGACTGGGTTGCGGCCAGACTCTCGACGTGTTAACAGCAGATCCCGGGTGATTATGATCACTTGTCTGCCGTCTCATGAGGTTATGGTGAGGAGGGATCCAACTATGGAATATATGCCGCAATGCTGTGGATGCCGTGACGCGGTGGATGCCGTGATGCGGTGGATGCTGTGGCGCGGTGGATACCTTGACGCGGTGGATGCCTTGACGAGGTGTATACCTTGATGCGTGGATGCCGTGGCGCGGTGGATACCTTGACGCGGTGGATGCCTTGACGAGGTGGATTCCTTGATGCGGTGGATGCCTTGACGAGGTGGATTCCTTGATGAGGTGGATGCTCTGACGCGTTGGATGCCTTGACGAGGTGGATACCTTGACGATGTGGATACCTTGACGAGGTGGATACCTTGACGAAGTGGATACCTTGACGAGGTGGATACGTGGTGCGTTGGATGCCGTGATGAGCTACCTGTCACAGCTACCGAATGCCGAAATCCAATCTGTATCTCCTCAAAGAGGCAGCTGCTGTCCCTTCGAGAAATGTTTTAGTTGGCGTCCACCGAAACTCTATTAAATTAGTTGTTATTTGTTACACGGAGTCACATTGACTTTTATCTGGTGATGGTTTAGTGACACCGCTAAGGGCTGAAGGCTGATGACAACTAGATGTCAGTTTTGGGGTGATGTTGTCTTTGATGAAAGGTCTAAAGATATGAAGTGAAAGGAAAGACAGTGATTAAAATTATTTGAGCGGCTATGAAAAGCAGAGAGAATAAAGTGGACAATTTTTATAGTAAATATTATCGCTACTACTACTACTACTACTACTACTACTACTACTACTACTACTACTACTACTACTACTACTACTACTACTACTACTACTACTACTACTACTACTACTACTACTACTACTACTACTACTACTACTATTACTACTACTACTACTACTACTACTACTACTACTACTACTACTACTACTACTACTACTACTACTACTACTACTACTACTACTACTACTACTACTACTACTACTACCACCTAATGCTTCAATTCATTATCTCAGTTTTACATTTGATTATTACTGTAGAAGTTTTGATATGCTATAAGAAAAAAAAAAGAATCATACTCTACGCTAAAACTAATAAAGTTGACTTATGTATACACAAGCACCCCATCCCCCACCTACTCCTCCAACACGGCCCCCCCCCCCAAAAAAAAAAACAAAAAAACAAAAAACAAAAACAAAAAACAAAAAAACAAAAACAAAAACAAAAAAAAAACAAAAACAAAACAAAAAACGAAAAAAACAAAAACAAACCAAACCAAAACCAAAACAAGAACAAAAGCAACACCGACAAAGACACAAAGACACACCAAACCGAACCAATCAAGGAATTCTTTTGAACCTAATCTCCAACGGTCCTGACTATAGGCAGATTCTATTGCGATAGATTAAGGTCTTGATATTAACAGAACATAATAATAATAATAACTATGACCTTGACGAGATAGCAACTTCAAAATTCATGGTTGCACTATTCAGCCGTTACGACCTTGGCAGTGTAGGTCAAGCCCAACCTGTTGTGTTACTGACGTCATATCAGCAGACCGGAAATTGCCTCTCGGCGAGATAATTATTCAAGGGCAGCAGATAGAAGATCAGGAGAGATTTGGTGACAATATGACACCCCAAGGTCGTTGCTATTGATTGAATGGACATGGCGCGACAGTGAGAGCACCATTCATGGTAGACTGGGCTTGTTTAACTATTACACCCTTCAGTTCTTCTATCTTGCATATTAGTTGAGTTTACGAGCTAAGATCTTTGCTTATCGGAATCTTTTCAGGGATATTTATCCGTTTATCTCCTGGACCGTCCTTTCCATCTGTATCTCTAGATTTACTGTTGTGTTACCATATTTTATCTACCTGTGAAATTATCTCTCTAGCTATGTACTTATCTATCTATCCATCTATCTCTCTATATCTACATCTATCTGTTCCTTTTGATCTAATATCTATTTTTACCCATCGTTCAATCCAGCTATCCACCTTCCAAGCTCAGCTTCCTAACCAGATAATTATCAACAGAGATTTCTTTCTACACAAAAAGCTGTCGTTAGGCTATTTTGATCACCCACCTCACAAACTAAACTATTCACTTAACCCTGACACTGCCAAGCTAATTTTTCTTTGAATAAAAAAAAAGCTTTTTTTCCACCTGTGTTTCAATCCTTCAACTAGCCGTTTCTTCAGCTATGCTTTTTTCTTAATATCTATCTTTTCATCCGCAAAAGGTTATTGTAACGTCCGACTTTCTGACCCAAACCTCTCATAGAGCCTGAGGGAGGCGGAGTGTGATGGGGTGAGGAGGGCTAAAGATAGAAAGACACATCCCACAATCCGACGGATTCCATAGAATTTCTCTAACTTTTTGCCTCACCAGTCATAATTATTTCCTTCCCTTTGCTCTTTCAGTTTTTCTCCTCTGCCACGAATAATTCAGTCTAGTTATCCCTCCTCGCCCAGCAGGCTCTGTGTGAGCCTAGAGCTCATATGCTACGATAGATTTGGTTCCAGTTACGCCACACGCTCTTTCAAACATATCAACATGATTTTAAAGCTTCCTTTCACATCACATCTGACCTTCACACCCGGCAGCTAAAGGGCCGGACTGGAGTCGAAATGAAATAATTATAGGCATAACCGGGAAGAAAGAGAGAGAGAGAGAGAGAGAGAGAGAGAGAGAGAGAGAGAGAGAGAGAGAGAGAGAGAGAGAGAGAGAGAGAGAGAGAGAGAGAGAGACTTTGGGCAGAGATACACGGGAGAAGGTCACGCCTATGCATTAACATTTATGGGAATGTGCTAATTAATATATGTATAATTTGTATATTATATGCACACACACTTTATACCGAAAAAATGAGTAAATGCAACAAGAGTGTTTAAAAAGGGAGAAAAAGAGTGATTGTAATAGAGACATAATGTAGACAACATGAGAGAGAGAGAGAGAGAGAGAGAGAGAGAGAGAGAGAGAGAGAGAGAGAGAGAGAGAGAGAGAGAGAGAGAGAGAGAGAGAGAGAGAGAGAGAGAGAAGAGAGGGGAGAGAGAAAAAGAGAGAAGAGAGGGGAGAGAGAGAGAGAGAGAGAGAGAGAGAGAGAGAGAGAGAGAGAGAGAGAGAGAGAGAGAGAGAGAGAGAGAGAGAGAGAGAGAGAGAGAGAGAATCAATATGTTTATGGAACCAACCATTTCCAGTAGACAATGCAGGAGAGGTCACTAATCTTATCTTTTTAGGACAACACTACAGAAGACGCCTTTCAATTAATTTTTGTAAAAACAAGATATAAGAGTAAAAATAGCAATGATTATTTGATTACTGGAGATTAAATAAACGTGTATACAAAAATTCGAAGAAAAAGAAGAAACGGCATTTGTCAAGATAACTGTCCTTTCAAAATAACACACAGACACAAAACGTTAAAACGTTAACGCGTCACATACATAGAGAGGCCAGCGAAAAAGATCAAACTCGATCCTGTTTCATTTCTTTACCAAATTCACTCGCATAAAAAAAACTATATTTTAGTAGAGTTGTGATTATTGAAAATTTCAAACATCTTTCTCTTTGGACAAATGAAGGCCAAAATAATTATTTGTGATTCGAACACCCAAACCAATTTTTTCCAAAATCACATAAATAACTCAAGAAAACAGAAATTGTGAAGTAAGATCAGAATATAGAAAAAGATTTAATGACTCCAGTCTCGAGGACTAGAGCTATCATTCTAAGAAACCAGTGGACATGAAATGAGTCCATCAAGGGATTTGAAAAGAAAAGACTACCTCTGATCCTTCCATCTGACATCAGGAACTCACGTCTGGGGAGAGTTACTGCGCTTAGCTTGTTGATCCTGACAGACGAGGTTTTAATGGCGGATTGAGAAGCTCCATAAGCCTCGGCAGGGCATCTTGCTTCAGATTCTTCCATTATTCGGGTTTATAGATTACACACAAGATGGAGAAAGTATGACACGTGGTGCAAACTGTGTCATCTAGCTTGGAGAAAACCACATGATGGAAAAAGTATGGCACACGGTGCAGACTCTATCATCTAGTTTCGAGAAAACCACAAGATGGAGAAAGTGTGACGCACAGTGCAGACTCTATAATCTAGCTTGGAGAAAACCACAAGATGGAGAAAATATGACACACAGGGCAGACTCTATTATCTAGCTTGGAGAAAACCACAAGATGGAGCAAGTATGTAACACAGTGCAGACCCCATGATCTAGGTTTGAGAAAACCGCAAGATGGAGAAAGTATGAAACACGGGGCAGACTCTATCATCTAGCTTGGAGAAAACCACAAGACAGAGAAAGTATGACACATGGTGCAGACTCTATTATCTAGTTTGAAGAAACCACAAGATGGAGAAAGGATGACACACGGTGCAGACTGTATCATCCACTTTGAGAAAGTATGACACACGGTGCAGACTCTGTCGTCTAGTTTGGAGAAAACTACAAGATGAAGAAAGGATGACACACGGTGCAGACTGTATCATCCACTTTGAGAAAGTATGACACACGGTGCAAACTCTGTCGTCTAGTTTGGAGAAAACCACAAGATGAAGAAAGTATGACACAGAGTGCAAACTCTGTCATCTAGTTTGGAGAAAACCACAAGATGGAGAGAGTATGACACACGGTGCAGACTCTGTCATCTAGTTTGGAGAAAACCACAAGATGGAGAAAGTATGGCACACGATGCAGACTCTGTCATCTAGTTTGGAGAAAACCACAAGATGGAGAAAGTATGGCACACGATGCAGACTCTGTCATCTAGCTTGGAGAAAACCGCAAAATGGAGAAAGTATGGCACACGATGCAGACTCTGTCATCTAGCTTGGAGAAAACCGCAAAATAGAGAAAGTATGGCAAACGGTGAAGACTCTGTCATCTAGCATTAAAGAATGGAAAAATATGAAAATTAAAGGTAAAGGCGGCGGCGACGAAGAAAAAGAAGGAGGAGGAGGAGGATGAAAGGGAGGAGGAGAAGAAAAAGTAGGAAACAGTGGTAAAGGAAAATAAGTAGAAACAAAAAAGGAATAGAGGAGAGAGAGGAAAAGAAGAAAAAAAAAGAGGGAGGCCAGGAGGATAACGGAGAAGCATAAGAATGTTTATGTGCGGGGGGGGGGGAGGAGGGGTTGGGAGTTGCAGGATGAGAAATGAAAAAGAAGAAAACAAACAAGTGAGAAGAAATAGTAGAAGAAGATTGGTGATGAAAGGAACAAGAGAAAGAAAGAGAAAAAGAATCGACGAAAAGCAGACAAGAAAACTAAGAGTATAATTATTAGAAGAAAGGGAGCAAAACGAAGATGATCGGTGAAAGATAAAAAAACATAAAAAAGGAAAAGAAAGAGGAGATATGAAGGAGAGAGAGAAAAAATACAGCAAAAACAAACAGGCCTAGAAGGAGTAGGAAAAAAAGAAAAGAAAAGAAAAAAATATTGGTTCAAAGGAGAACACAAAGGACAAAAAGATAAAAGTGAGCTGGGAGAACCCGTAACTTCCAAGGTTCGTCAAGTAGGAGGGACATAAAAAACTTAATAAACACTATATTTCTTTCCGAACGTAAGCAAATATGGATCTTTGCAAAGTTTTCCTCCTGAGGAGATGGGCAAAAATAAAACCAATAATGATAATAATAATAATAATAATAATAATAATAATAATAATAATAATAATAATAATAATAATAATAATAATAGATGATGATGATGATGATGATGATGATAATAATAATAGTAGTAGTAGTAGTAGTAGTAGTAGTAGTAGTAGTAGTAGTAGTAGTAGTAGTAGTAGTAGTAGTAGTAGTAGTAGTAGTAGTAGTAGTAGTAATAATAATAATAATAATAATAATAATAATAATAATAATAATAATAATAATAATAATAATAATAATAATAATAATAATAATAATAATAATAATAATAATAAAAATAATATGAAGAAGAAGAAGAAGAAGAAGAAGAAGAAGAAGAAGAAGAAGAAGAAGAAGAAGAAGAAGAAGAAGAAGAAGAAGAAGAAGAAGAAGAAGAAGAAGAAGAAGAAGAAGAAGAAGAAGAAGAAGAAGAAGAAGAAGAAGAAGAAGAAGAAGAAATAGAACAATTAAAAAAACCAACACAAGCAAAGGTCACGCATATTAAAACCAATTCTGTTGGTCACGCGCCGTCCTCGTAGCTCTGAAATCCCTTTGTGTTTAGAAACTTGTCTGATCAGACTTCGATTCGCTGCTTTTATTCCTATTCTGATCCAGTAGAGAACTGATCTGCTGTCTTGCTATGTTTACTAACCGCACACTTTTCCTGCTTCTATCATTATTTTGTTGTTGCAACCTAATGGACCAGATGGTTATATAAAAAAATAAATAATAAAACAGTATGGAAGACTGAATATTAAGACAGAATATTCGATCTATAGCGATGCATAGTGGTCCACGAAACAATGTACGAATTTATGCATCGTTACTGGGGCATGAAGTCATAACAGAATGTCATGGTTAAGTGGTTTGTAGCTGTGTTCTTTCATGTATAACAAACGTTGTTTGAATTTACTCTGTAATCGTATTCTTTATCTCCAGTTGTGATGAATCATTTTTTTTATTCTTTTTGTAAATGTCTGAGCATAAAACCAATAGACAGAGTTCTGCGAAAATACCTCGAGCAACAATAGTTACAGCAACATGTTACAGAAAAATAGAAACATAAGAAAACTAAGACGGTCAATGTGTAAGATTAACTTTAGAAAATAACACACACACAACGCAGCTTTTCGTTATTGAGCCCTATTATAATTATACCGAGTAAAATCGCAATAAGCCATCGATTACGATGTGTCAAAAGTAACTATCGAACAGCCTCATGACGTAATCAAAGCTTCTTGTATCCGGGATTTTGATCTAGATGTTGCTCTCGAAGAAAAGATGAAAGATGTTTGGTCAAGAAATCTATAAGCTTTACCGGCGACATTGACAATGCGAAGCGAGTTACCACACACGAAGCAGAGGGCGACAGATGCTGCTTTTAAACTCATGTTTTTAGAGTTTTGGTATGTTTGCGTGTTAATAGGAAGAAATAGTGGTGATGTCACATTTCAGTAACATCGTTTAGTTACTGGTTCTAAACAGTCTCTAGTTTTCAGAACCTCACCAGGAAGAGCGGCCAAAGTGTTTTGAAGTTAGTGAACTACAGGGTACTTAGAGCAGTCTAGATCTGAGTGAGTCATGTGGTGAGATAAAAACTCACTGTTTAACGTTAGCGACCAATCTGAAGAGATAAAGCCTGGTTCCTATAATTCTAGGATTCTCTAGAACCATCAGTGACGTCACACTTTTTGCCCCTACTCAAGTTAAATGACACTGGATATAAACAAGACGTGTCTGATTGAGACGAAAGTAGGGAGGAAGGAAAAATGTCTATAAAAAGACAATACAAATCTGTTCTAGATAATCACAAGGGATAATAGCTCAGTAGGTAGAGCGTTGGAACTGGCAATAAGGAGGTCTTGGCTCAAGCCTTAACGGAGACATCCTGGTGGTGGTGTGGATCCCATCTGGATATTCTCACCCTTGGCTTAAAACTGAACAGCCACCGTCTTTGTTTGAGCTTCTTAGACAAACTAAGGAGACTGAAAATATAACCAAACACCTAATCGATGACTTTCACCTCTAACAACTACATGGCCTTATCTCTGTGTTGTTCATGATTGATTTTTCTGTCAATAAATCGATCAATCTCTTTTCACTATCTTCTAGTGTATGTTGTTTAATTGTTTTCGAAGACTCTGTAACCTAAAACTAAATTCTTGCTTTACTTTCTTGAGGTTTCAGCTGATGCAAACACTATACGTTGTTGAGTTTGTAACGGTAAACGCCATTTGTTTTGCGAGGTTAAATTAAACGCCTTCCTATCATCAAATTGCTTAGACTGCATCATATTGTTCGGAGGCTTACAATGCCAGCTGCATTTTGCAAATAGTCATGTGGAAGACGTTCAAAGCATGAATAAATGTGTGTTTTTCTCTTCTTCTAGATAGAATACAGGATACCAGCTGATTTTCCGTATACATTTAAAATTCGCTTTAAACGCTTAACAGATGGCTATGACTTCCTGAAGATGCACTGCCTTGCGGGAATTGCCAGCTACCAACTTTTATCTTCAGCGACATGATACGGGGTGTTAAGAACGGTCTATAAATAGATTTCTTTTTCACAAAACTAGTGAACTATTTTTAATAGGCCCATATCAATACTGATTTGACTTGCCTGTGTTAGACAGTTCTATCATAACAGTTAGATCTAGTTAGTTAACATCAAGAAAGCAACCTATAATCTTTTTTACAAGATAAAAATTTCTCGTTTACAGCTGAAACCAAGGTTAAATTTAAATTGAAAGTCAAAGTAGACTCTGATGGTCAGTTATAATCATGCTACACTGTATTAAAAATGGTATATACAAATTGAAAAAAAAAACATTTTGAAAAAAACAAACAAAAAGCAAACAGTGGCTACATATTTATCTTTTCCCCTTAAAATGTCTGTTTATTTCGATATCTCTCCTTGTAAGATATTTCTCCTCGTAAGACGCTCTGTTGTTTTCAGTCACTAAATAGAGGAAATTTAGGAAAATCCACTAGGGGCAGAGGAAACCAATAAAACGATTGCTATGCTTTATAATATGGGAATAGTTTTTTTTTCAAAGCTGATAAATATTTCAGTTATAGAGAGAGAAAGAGAGGGAGAAGACAGAGAGATAGAGAGAGAGAGAGGGAGGGACAGACGGAAAGATAAAGAGAGAGAAAGAAAGATATATAGAGAGAAGGTAACTAGTAGATAGAAAAAAAGATCAAGTAAGAGTGAGAGAGAAACGAATAGACGAAGAGAGGGAAGAAAAGAAAGAAAGAAAGAAAGAGAAACAGAAGAGAGAGGGTGAGAGAGAGACAGAGAGAGAGAGAGACAGAGAGAGAGACAGAGAGAGAGACAGAGAGAGAGACAGAGAGAGAGACAGAGAGAGAGACAGAGAGAGAGAGAGAGAGAGAGAGAGACAGAGAGAGAGAGAGAGAGACAGAGAGAGAGACAGAGAGAGAGAGAGAGAGAGAGAGAGAGAGAGAGAGAGAGAGAGAGAGAGAGAGAGAGAGAGAGAGAGAGAGAGGAAGATTTTCCAAAAGTCGACAGAAAGTTGATCTAAGCCAGTAGGTGATGGGAGAGTTCGGTGTCATTACGATGATAATCAGTGTGGAATGGGGAGTTGATCTAAGCCAGTAGGTGATGGGAGAGTTCGGTGTCATTACGATGATAATCAGTGTGGAATGGGGAGTTGATCTAAGCCAGTAGGTGATGGGAGAGTTCGGTGTCATTACGATGATAATCAGTGTGGAATGGGGAGTTGATCTAAGCCAGTAGGTGATGGGAGAGTTCGGTGTCATTACGATGATAATCAGTGTGGAATGGGAGTTGATCTAAGCCAGTAGGTGATGGGAGGGTTCGGTGTCATTACGATGATAATCAGTGTGGAATGGGGAGTTGATCTAAGCCAGTAGGTGATGGGAGAGTTCGGTGTCATTACGATGATAATCAGTGTGGAATGGGGAGTTGATCTAAGCCAGTAGGTGATGGGAGGGTTCGGTGTCATTACGATGATAATCAGTGTGGAGTGGGGAGAAGCTCGGTTCAGGCTTCTACAGAATTTGAGAAAGTTTTGGATTTTGTAATAATACTGAGGAAGCTTACAAAACGAAACGTTTATATGTTAAATTGATAATAGTTTTGTTATTTCTTTTTTGTCCCGTCATTATAAAGTTCTGTAGACTTTGTATTACACTATTTATAGTCACACACGCGTCCTTTTTGGATCCTTTATAATTACCAAGTTGTCCTCCAAGTGTGGTGTTTTTGCTTTCTTTTTAGAGATAAAGAGAGAGTGAGAGAGAGAGAGAGAGGTAGAGAGAGTGACAGAGAGAGAGGTAAGAGAGAATGAGAGAGTGTCAGAGAGAGACAGAGAGAGATAGATAGAGAGAGTGTCAGAGAGAGACAGAGAGATAGATAGATAGAGAGAGTGTCAGAGAGAGACAGAGAGATAGATAGATAGAGAGAGTGTCAGAGAGTGACAGAGAGAGAGAGGTAAGAGAGAATGAGAGAGTGTCAGAGAGAGACAGAGAGAGATAGATAGAGAGAGTGTCAGAGAGAGACAGAGAGAGAGATAGAGAGATAGAGAGAGAGAGACAGAGAGAGATAGAGAGAGAGAGTGGAAGGGTTGACGTGATAGAGACAGAGACAGAAATAGAAAGGCAGAAGGTGAACCATAGATAGAAACAGAAAGAAAGAGGAGGAAAACTAGAGATTAATGCCATGAGGAAGATCCTGTGTGGACACTGACGGAGAGAGAGAGAGGAAAGCATAGAACAAAATTTTGACATTTACAAATAAAGCCTCTAAAAAGTCAGGGCAATATTTAACGACAGTTTTTTTTCTTCCTCTGAACTTTGTAGCACTGGTTGTCTTGATTAAAATATCCATGGGGAAAGGTTTATAAAAATCTTAGCAGAGAAACCTTTCAAGAAAATTCAAGTTTACTCAGGGAAGAAATTAACAAACAAAAAAAAAATAAAGGGAAAAATTAATGTTTTTGTAGTTTCTTCCTTTGTTTTATATAGCCGATTGGAGAAAAGACTATCGTCTGCTTCATTTGTTTAAAAAAAAGAAAGACTTTTAAAAATGATGAGAATGATGTTGATGATGATGATGATGACGACAATATTATCAACGATAGAAATAAAAATTTAAAAAATGATAAAATAACGTTAATAGTGATAATAATAATAATAATAATAATAATAATAATAATAATAACAACAACAACAACAACAACAACAACAACAACAACAACAACAACAACAACAACAACAACAACAAAATGAACACAAGAAGAACACAAGAAGAACAAGTAGACGAATTTAACGAAACTTTAAAAAAAACCCAGTAAAAAACAACAACAACAACTGTACAATAAAAACACATTTTTATGATATCTAACCAAGGACACGCCAGAAATAACAATAAAAAGTTCTCTCTTTCATCGGAAACAGAAATATATTTGAGTCTAAGCAAGGTCTTGAGAAAAGATAAAGAATTGTAGATGAGGTCTAAAAAAATGAAGATTATTTAGGGAACGGAATATATCTATATCTATATCTATATCTATCTATCTATATATATATATATATATATATATATATATATATATATATATATGTATATAGATAGATAGATAGATAGATATGTAATTCACTGATTGTTAGTATCAAAAGTGACGATTATTTAGAATTGCCACTTTTCCCCTGTATTTAATTGCTCTATAGTTCAAATTAGATATATGGAGGGAGACAGCTAGACATTTGACACGTAACAACGAGAACAAAGAGCCGACGTTTAAAGCAGTGCTCGGCTGTTTGATATAACACGGCGGGTCGCATCAATAACAACGACAAAAATGAAAAATTAAATTTTAAGCAAGTTTACTTACGCAAATAACAACATAAGCAAAAAGATCAACGAGAATACAAAAATAAAACAAGAATAGAAAGAACGGATTAGACAATATCAAGTACAATAATCATTCCACATATAAATATGGAGTAATCATAAATCATTAATGAAAAATAATTCTAAGATTAAATATGGACTTTGAAAATTGAGAAAATAATCAATGTAGGACTTAGAGAAAATGAAATAGATGATGAAAAACACAAAGAGAGAGGGGAAGAGAGAGAGAGAGAGAGAGAGAGAGAGAGAGAGAGAGAGAGAGAGAGAGAGAGAGAGAGAGAGAGAGAGAGAGAGAGAGAGAAAGGGAACGTGAGGTGAGAGAAAGATAGACATTTAAAGAGACTATATGATAGACAGTGAAAGCGATATAAAAAAAAGCAAAACAATTGAATTCAAGAAAAAAGAGGAAAAATAAAAATAAAGGCACGTGTGTCTGTGTGAAGAATACATAGAAAAAAAAAGAAAGAAAGGAAGAGAGATAGATAGAGATAGAGTGATGGAGACAGAGGAGTATATAGAGAGAGAGGCGGAGCGGATAGATAGACAGATAAATAGAGCGAGAGAAAGAGAGAGAGAGAGAGAGAGAGAGAGAGAGAGAGAGAGAGAGAGAGAGAGAGAGTGTGTGTGTGTGTGCCGTTTTTGACTATGTTTTTAAGTCAACCAGTAACATGAAAGAAGTGTGGTGGTAACCAAAGCCCAAATCGAACCATTGACAGATCTAACAGTCCCAAAGTTCCCTCTCATATAAGGGGAGAAATCTATCTTAGTATCTATCAATAACCAAAACTAACCATTGACAGATCTAACAGTCCCAAAGTTCCCTCTCATATAAGGGGAGAAATCTATCTTAGTATCTATCAATAACCAAAACTAACCATTGACAGATCTAACAGTCCCAAAGTTCCCTCTCATATAAGGGGAGAAATCTATCTTAGTATCTATCAATAACCAAAACTAACCATTGACAGATCTAACAGTCCCAAAGTTCCCTCTCATATAAGGGGAGAAATCTATCTTAGTATCTATCAATAACCAAAACTAACCGAATACAATACGGACCAACAGAACCTCGAAGCCTGATTCTCACCGTAACTCTATAATCTACTAATGTAACATGCACGACTCCACTAACTCTAAAACAACAAGCAACTTCTGTAACATAAATACATGTTCCACTGCCTTGTTCACAATTATCTAGGAATGAAACATTTATACACACCACACACCTGAATATAATACCTATCAACGTAACACACACATACAACTTAAACACAAACACCACACACCGAAATATAATCCTATCAACATAACATACACATATACTTTGAAAACACACACGACTCATCTGAATAATAATAATAATAATAATAATAATAATAATAATAATAATAATAATAATAATAATAATAATAATAATAATAATAATAATAATAATAATAATAATAATAATAATAATAATAATAATAATAATAATAATAATAATAGTAATGATAATCATGATAATAATGATGATGATAATAATAATAATAATAATAATAATAATAATAATAATAATAATAATAATAATAATAATAATAATAATAATAATAATAATAATAATAATAATAATAATAATGATAATAATAACAACAATAAAATCTATCAAAGTAACATACAGATAGATCTAGACAACACGCACCACTCACTTGAATATAATACCTATGACCGCCACATAAACCGATTCCATTTCTTTGAATATATTGATCTACAAATGTAACATATACATGTAAACAACAATCAAACAATGTAAAGTATACATCTATGGCCCAATGACATGCAAACAATTTACCAATGTATCATATACACACGCCGTTCATCTGATATATATATCAACCTAACATATAAACGTTCATCTGCCTTAGAAACAATATTCTACTACTGAAACATATATATCCATATATATACACCCACACCTCACTTCATTGAAAATTATAATAAAACTTTATACTTCATATAACACTTACGTGTTTCACTCATTAGAAACCTTTCATGGTCTGGTGCTAATGTGAGATTTTATTCACCGCACTCCACTAATCTAACAATGTTCCACTCACTTAAAATCTATCCAGCTTTCACTTAACATTCACAAGGTTTACTTTCTTTAATCGGTTTTATTCTAACGCAGAACCCACGTATTCTAGTCCATCAACCCATCCTTTTCCATGGAGCACTGTACATCTACTCACCTTAGACCTTTTTACGCCCAGATTATCCATCCATGTACATGTAACTTAC
>JAWDGP010004097.1:32500-37500 GCA_033675545.1 Elysia crispata | reverse complement strand
TCTGTCTCTCTCACTGTGCCGGATCGCCTAATTCGACAATATATACAACTGCAGCTGTAGCTTTCTTGGTTTATAGTTACTGCAGTTTTATAAAGATACATGTTGTATCAAATGTGTGCTTCAAGTACTTGGAGCACGCCCAAGGTTTTTCCTCTGTAAAGTGTTGATGATAAGATGAAATAGAAAAACGTCACTGATTGCATGAATATGTCCACTAAATATCGTAGAAAGCCAATTGCACAGCTTTATTTATCTACACACTCGCGGACATGGGCATTAGCCTTACAGTCAGAAGAAAACATGATGGAGAGCAAAACTTTCCCAAGTCCTCATAATATTGTACCGGTCTACGCTTTCGACAAACCAGGCTTTTCAGTGGAGCAGACTAGGCTTGTTTAGAACCAACTGCCACGGGCTGGTAGCAGGGAAGTGACAGCAGAGACAACAAGTCCTCGTTTATATTCGGATTCTTATACAAGAAATCCAGTTTAACTCAGCCTCAGCTATTACGAGATGCGATAAAGAAAAGAATAAAACAAGAGCGAAAATCCATCGCCCGTGTCTGTCAGGACCCTGAGGGTCTGTCACACGCGGTGTGAATGAGGTCAGAAAACGAGATGTATTTGGCTTACTCTACTGCTACGGCTCTATTCGGCTCGATTATTGAAGTTTTGGTCAACCTCTTCAATCATTCAATAACATTCTAACTATTATTTTGAATAAAAAAACAACAACCCTGAAAAGGTTTAATACCCAACCTGCCTTAAACGCAACTTTTTGAAAGAAAACATTAGGATTTGCTTCATGCCTGTAAATACAATCATATCTGTTGCTGACAAGTTTTTTTTTTATTTTTTCCATAAAAAATCTGTTTTAAGGCGCGGCCAATCTCGGTAACTTTCTCAGTTTTTTTCCAAATCTTTTTTTCTCCTCATTACTTTCTTCGTGTCTCATCTATCCTTCCACTCGCAGATACCCCATGTTTTTCACACCTATGTTACGGAATCTTCCTTTCACAAACGCTGCCACAACTAACCATCCACAAATGCTAATCAACAGCCCAGTATTTCCATATCGCAAACTCTGATTATATACCAGTTGTGCCCGCTGAATGATTGATTACTGTTTGACGTCGATGCTGGGTTACCTGACAACTCACATGCCTTACAATGTGAAGTCCCGGAAATCTATGGGTGAAATTCATCAACGCGTCCTATATAGCGCCTGGCAAGCCAAGTGACTGTTGCGTCCTCAGACTTATGTGTCAGGTGCCTTGCGTGGTTACCAATAGGAAAAAAACTAAAAAGACCACTTTCCTTAAAGAACAAAAAAAAAAACAACAAAACAAAGGAAAAACAAACAAACCAGCGCTTCGTACCTGGGGCTAAGCAGCATTTCGTTTATCTTGTACTAAAAAGACGATTATTGTAACTGTGTGAACACCGCAAGGGACTTAGATCAGTCTGGCGCATACTGAGCTTTTCATGGCGTGTGTAAAACTCCCAAACCAGCACCGGACCAGAGAGAAAGATTGAGAGAGATAGAGAGAGATAGATAGATAGATAGATAGAGAGAGAGAGAGAGAGAGAGAGAGATGGAGAGAGACACAGAGACTGAGACAGAGAGAGAAACAGAGATAGAGACTAGAGACAGCGAGAGAGAGACAGAGAGAGAGAGAGAGAGACAGAGAGAGACAGAGAGAGACAGAGAGAAAAACAGAGATAGCGACATGAGACAGCGAGAGAGAGAGAGAGATTGAGAGAGAGAAAGAGGGAGAGAGAGAGAGAGAGAGAGACAGAGACAGAGACAGAGAGAGACAGAGAGGAACAGAGAAAGAGAGAGAAACAGAGATAAAGACTAGAGACAGAGAGGAACAGAGAAAGAGAGAGACACAGAGACTGAGACAGAGAGAGAGAGAGAGAGAGAGAGAGAGAGAGAGAGAGAGAGAGAGAGAGAGAGAGAGAGAGCGTGGCTGCTATTGTTGTTTCAATGTTTAGATCCAAACATGACGTCACGCCTATTCCCTGTAATATTTCTCCGCTCTTAGCATATTGGAAGACCTGGCCCTAGAAAAAAATGGAATCGCCTTGCACAATTCATGGAGGAAATACATAACACAGATCAAATAATCAACAGCTCACACAATTTAGGACCCAGATCTATGCACCGAACTTCCAAAGCTAAATAAAAATTTTTAATATCAAGAAAAGGAGGAAGAAGAAAAATGAACACGCCAGGTACGTTATAATAACAGTGGCCCCAAAACTGAAATATATAAGATAAGGAGCTTCTATCTTTGAATACGCTTGAGACATTTTTGTTATACTAGCTGTATCAACTATAGATCCAATAACCAAGGTAGGACATTTTTAACGTTTTCATAAAGGACTGGCGCTCAAACTACAAGGTCACTCAAATCAAGATACCCAGCGTCGGTCCTTTACGATGGTCGCACTGAAAATCTCAATGGCAAATCGATCAGAATCCGTGACTGTGTGAAAACCATCCTGAGGCAAGATGTGACTATTTGTGGATAAAAAGAATGTCTTCATTACGCCTGGCCTTGTTAACTTTTCCTCAGATGGATTATACACACAAGTGTAAATAATGTAGATTGTGGAGCTAGTCTTCATAACGAATGGTTACTGGACTAGATGATGAGAGAGCATCGCATTTTAAAAAGTTATGGATAAGTTTTTTTTTCCCTTTTTTGTACGATTGTTTCAATTGAATCATTCTGTCCAAGGGGGCTTAAAGATCGAAACAGTTTAACATACACCTCGAGGTATGAGGAGGCAGAGCTGAAGATACTGGAAGAAGAAAGAGAAGAATTCAATAAAGAACGAGAAATTGGTGATGATGATGAAGAAGAAGAAGAAGAAGAAGAAGAAGAAGAAGAAGAAGAAGAAGAAGAAGAAGAAGAAGAAGAAGAAGAAGAAGAAGAACAATAACAACCAGAACAACAACAACAACAACAACAATAACAACAACAAGAACATGAACAACAAGGACTAGCAGAAGAACAAAAACAAGATAAAATACATAATGAGCGTTATGACAACAGTAACCAAAACAGTAAATACGCAGAGACACCGAGCCTAAAACAATCAATTCTCACTCACTAATGAAGTGAAAATAACGCAGCTACAGGAAGAAAACATAATACATAACTTTCTCTTTCCCCCCCCCCCCCCACACACACACTTTTTCCCCCCTCCATCCGCTAAAAAGGTTATGCATAATATTTGTAACA
This sequence comes from Elysia crispata, assembly GCA_033675545.1. Lineage (NCBI taxonomy): Eukaryota > Metazoa > Mollusca > Gastropoda > Plakobranchidae > Elysia > Elysia crispata. The sequence goes on along the minus strand of JAWDGP010004097.1, from coordinate 34,247 downwards.
ACCAGTCCCAACTGAGTTATGTAATGGTAACATATAATTGTATTAGTGCTGAGATAAGGCAAACTAAAACAGCTTCAATGAAACAACATTCAACACACACACATCCACCCCCACACCCACCCCCTCCCTAACCGATATTACTTACAACACCACAACAAAAAAAAAAAGAGACGGGAAAAGGAAACAACAGACTGATACTTGCAACGACAGCCATTTCTGCCTCTCTCAGTGATGAGTGAGACTGGTGAGGGAAATAGCCGCCAGCCTTTCTGAAAATAAAAATCAAAAGCTTCACTTCTTGAACATTTTAGGAGAACGTATCCGTGACTCTTGAAAGAAATAAACTGTTTAAGACAAAAAAATATGAAGGTAAGAAAGAAGAAAACAATAGTAGTAGCAAAAAAAAAAAAAAAAGGTTTTGCCATTATTGTGAATTTTTATTATTTTGAACTAGTTGGCAAAAAAAAAAAAATGGCAGTGTTTATCTTACTATTGTGAGTGAAGTCAAAGATTGAAAGGAATGAATAGATTTTTTTTAATTTGCAATATTTATATGTTTAAAAAAGTATATAATATATTTTCAGACCAACTCCCCCCCAAAAAAAAAACAAAAAACAAAACAAAACAAAACAAAACAAAAACAAAAACAAAACAAAAAACAACAACAACAGAACAAAAACAACAACAACAACAGAACAAAACAAAACAAAAAAAAAAAAAAAAAAAAAAGAAAACAAGAACAAATAACAAATAAGACATTAACTGGAGTGCCGCAGAAATATGATTGTGTACCTCAGACATAAAGACGAAAAATGGAAAGAGAAAGAAATTAAAAAAAAAAGATAGAAATAAGAGAGGAGTTGAGGAAAGCAAATATTAAGAGAGAGAGAGAGAGAGAGAGAGAGAGAGAGAGAGAGAGAGAGAGAGAGAGAGAGAGAGAGAGAGAGAGAGAGAGAGAGAGAGAGAGAGAAGAGAGAGAGATGTGAAGTATGCGACAACGCTAAGGATAGAATGGGAGCGACAGAGTAAATAACGGAAGGTGAGAGCAGCTTGGAACAAAACTTTTTACACCTGAACGTTTTAATGCCATAACTTTTCTCCTTTTTCTTGGTCTTTCTAGTCAAATTCAACTTCCAGATTAAAATCGCAGCTTTAGATATCCTTCGTTTTGAAAACATCTAGTGTGAGACCTGTTTGCTTAGGTTTCAAATATCAAATGACAGATAACAGCAGAACAATGATTCTGTTAGTAACACCAATGTCTTAATACAGGACACAGGAGATTAGATATATACTCGCTTAAAAAAGGATCTAGTCTAGTTTTAGGGCTACCTTAAAGTTAAGCCAAAGGTTACACCGCAACTTCCCCAGAGAAAACGGAAATGACAAAAACATACGTTACGAGAGAGTGACCAAACGTTATCTTTGACCAGCCTAGAGTGACCAAACGTTATCTTTGACCAGCCTAGAGTGACCAAACGTTATCTTTGACCAGCCTAGAGTGACCAAACGTTATCTTTGACCAGCCTAGAGTGACCAAACGTTATCTTTGACCAGCCTAGAGTGACCAAACGTTATCTTTGACCAGCCTCGAAGAAATTAACTGACATGACGTCAATCCTCGAGCGCCGGCGCGGGAAGCTCCACTCCACCTGGTCGCAGCTCTACAGTCTTTGCACTACACGCATCCCAATCCTTATCTCGACTGTTAGAATTATCTCAACTCTAGGCAGCACAGTCCACTATA
>JAWDGP010004097.1:0-27500 GCA_033675545.1 Elysia crispata | reverse complement strand
AAATAGTTTATAAAATATATCAGGTTTGAAAGTTTTCATTACTGGAACAAAAAAAAAATGTGGCAAATTTGTTAGGTAAAGAATTTCTAATCACGAAACGCTGAGAGTTTTTGCGTCATGCTTTAATTCAATTTTTTAAAATAATTAATTCGAAGTACGTCTCGCCATTGTTAGCCTGTGTGATGTAGAAGAAGATTAATCTTCCGCCCTCTTCCATTCTTTTCTGTCTCTCATCTCTTATTCTCTCTCTCTCTCTCTCTCTCTCTCTCTCTCTCTCTCTCTGCATGGGGAGAGAGTTGGTGAACAAACCGAAAGGAAAAATAAGATTGAGAGGTATAAGGCCAGCGCCCGTTGGTTGGAAGCTAGGAGGAGAGACGTGTTATTATAAACTCCGTGTATATTGAATGTGAAAAAAATAAATTATTTACCTTCAATATAATATCGCCTTCAACTTGAATTAGAACCAACGACAAAGGTAATCTAAAGGTTATTTCGTGCTTATGTGAGGTTATAGCATTTTGAGTTGAAAGAGAAAAGGTGCCTTTTTCATTGATGAAGAATATTATTGGATCTAAGGCTGAGAGACAGCAAGCTTCGTGTAGAGCTAGACATGTAGTTACACTTAGATTCCTGGCAAGTCACATGAAGAAAATTAACCGGCCTGAAGCACTGGAGGTCCAGGAAACATTTCCACAAGGGGTAGTGGCATTTGTACAGAAACCGCTAAAGCGCCTTTCAAACAAGGGCGGTAACACAGAAAATACTAATGTACAACATAAAAACAACTTGCATTACCTCGCCTTGTGAAACACTTTGAAGAAGTGTATACCCACACGAGTGGCGTACAGCAAAGTATAGGAGACGAACTGTTCTTGAAAGAAAATGAAAACCTTTGACCCCTCGTCTGCAAGCAAAAAATTATCACTTCGTATACAAACGCAGACGCTAATTTTTACCACTTTAAAATATTGCTTTATGCTTTACTCAGCCTAGAACTATTTGGTGTAAATAACGATAGTTATGAGGAAAACAAAAATAGAATCTAATTATCAACATCTCGTCTGTGGTCTATTCGTTCTTCTATAATGTTCAATGAGTTATCAAAGTGGCCGTGTGGTCTATTCGTTCTTCCATAATGTTCAATGAGTTATCAAAGTGGCCGTGTGGTCTATTCGTTCTTCCATAATGTTTAATGAGCTGTCAAAGTGGCCGTGTGGTCTATTCGTTCTTCCATAATGTTTAATGAGCTGTCAAAGTGGCCGTGTGGTCTATTCGTTCTTCCATAATGTTTAATGAGCTGTCAAAGTGGCCGTGTGGTCTATTCGTTCTTCCATAATGTTCAATGAGTTATCAAAGTGGCCGTGTGGTCTATTCGTTCTTCTATAATATTCAATGAGTTATCAAAGTGGCCGTGTGGTCTATTCGTTCTTCTATAATATTCAATGAGTTATCAAAGTGGCCGTGTGGTCTATTCGTTCTTCTATAATATTCAATGAGTTATCAAAGTGGCCGTGTGGTCTATTCGTTCTTCTATAATATTCAATGAGTTATCAAAGTGGCCGTGTGGTCTATTCGTTCTTCCATAATGTTCAATGAGTTATCAAAGTGGCCGTGTGGTCTACTCGTTCTTCTATAATGTTCAATGAGCTGTCAAAGTGGCCGTGTGGTCTATTCGTTCTTCTATAATGTTCAATGAGTTATCAAAGTGGCCGTGTGGTCTATTCGTTCTTCTATAATGTTCAATGAGCTGTCAAAGTGGCCGTGTGGTCTATTCGTTCTTGTATAATGCTCAATGAGTTATCAAAGTGGCCGTGTGGTCGATTTGTTCTTCTATTATGTTCAATGAGTTATCAAAGTGGCCGTGTGGTCTATTCGTTCTTCCATAATGTTTAATGAGTTATCAAAGTGGCCGTGTGGTCTATTCGTTCTTCCATAATGTTCAATGAGTTATCAAAGTGGCCGTGTGGTCTATTCGTTCTTCTATAATGTTCAATGAGTTATCAAAGTGGCCGTGTGGTCTATTCGTTCTTCTATAATGTTCAATGAGTTATCAAAGTGGCCGTGTGGTCTATTCGTTCTTCTATAATGTTCAATGAGTTATCAAAGTGGCCGTGTGGTCGATTTGTTCTTCTATAATGTTCAATGAGTTATCAATGTGGCCGTGTGGTCTATTCGTTCTTCTATAATGTTCAATGAGTTATCAAAGTGGCCGTGTGGTCTATTCGTTCTTCTATAATGTCAATGAGTTATCAAAATGGCCGTGTGGTCTGTTCGTTCTTCCATTATGTTTAATGAGCTGTCAAAGTTAAAACTCAGAGAAAATAATTTTCAGCAGTTCAGCTATTTCATAGCTAGTTGTTGAAAATTGAATGTGGAATTGTCACTGCGATTCTTCCTTTGAAAATCGTCGCGAGTAACCGACAATTTGGCTTCTCAGATTGAAGATAGTTTTATTATACAGAAAGAGTTTTTGCCTTTTGAAATCAACAATTTTCTGTTTAAAAGTTGGCAGAAAAAATAAGTCTTGAGATAACACATGAATTGCCAAAAAATCTTGAACGTATATTTTGTTGGGACAAGCCTTCTCTTTTTTGTTTTGACTGATAGTTTTTTTTTTCATTCCTTTGTGGACATACTTGACCATCCCAGATAATAACTCACACAATTATTGTGAGAAGAGGGAGAAAGCCCCAAGTCCCAGTATATAGAGTGCTCAGAACACATAGATTAACCGATATACTTATTTAATAATTACATTCACTCAATACTCACTTCCTATTATAATGCCGATGGACCTACTAGTTTTTAGCGACATAAGTGGGTGTCTTGGTCTACAAGATTAGCCAAAGACAAGTTTAATACAGTGAAGATATGAAAGACTGAATGATATTGAATATTCGATAATTATTTATTTATATATTGCAAGTTTTGCTCGAAGCAGTATCAAGGCGTAATTAAATAATATGAACAGCGGTACACGTTGTAACTGAAACTGTGTGGACAAATAATTCATCTTACAAGAAAACAGTTGTTGGTGGCATTTTATGTGCTCACTCAGAAACAAGGCATCCAAACATTTTAATTAAACAATCTAAAAACATGATAATGATTATAATAAAAAATGATCAATGGCATCAGGATGGACAATATTGCAAAGATAACATCTAAAACATCACAGCACAATCCAAGTGCAATCTGTAAGATAAAAACTGCTGCTTTTTGGGGTAAGTTCGCCTGGAAGAATTCTTTACAGTCTTATTATAGAATGTAACCTTTTTGATGTTGGATCCTTATGAAAGAAATATAGTGAATCAAACATCAATGCACACTTTAAATCGTATTATGTTGAAGTAGAAACACGTAAAATGATGACAGTTCAGGTCAGAATTAATACATACCCACATATAAGAAATATTATGCAGATGGTAATGAAGCTTTACACTAATAACTTAAGCACAAAGCAAACAAATTAATAAATTTAAGATCTTAAGCCCAATGCAAACAGCGTAATTTTTCAACACAACCCTCAACATTTCGCATTTGACATAAAATATTAAAGTACAATTCAAAAAAAATAATCTGAATGCTCCCTGGAATAAAACCATTTCCCTCTGGTCAAGTTGAAATCAGGTAAAATGAGGGACGGGAAGGGGGTGGAAGAGGCGTAATTTTCTAGTTTTAGATTTCATTAAACCCAGAAACTGTCCTATATATATATATATATAATTTTATATATATATACATATATATATAATTATATATCAATATAATCATAATAGCAGATACTTTACAATGCAACAGAACGCATCAATGTTTGAGTGAACCAGACAGTAACAGGTATAGGGCAGCTCCAAAATGTGCAAAATGTGCACAATAATATATAACATGTAAGCTTTCAGTCGAAGGCGTAAAGTCGAGTGCTCACGTGCTGTGTATTGATTTGTAGATTCTGGAGTTAACCTATTGATACTTTTGTGTTACCGTGCTTTGCATTCGACATTCAATTTTAATTAACCTAGACATGAATCTGACAATTCAGATTTCCAGGACAGATGGAAGTTTAGATTTCTGGCCCAACAAACGACTCCTGTTACAAATTGACATGAGGTATGGACAGTTATCCTTCCTTGACCAGCGGCCCTGAATCCTACGGAGGAGAAGGCCACTGATAGTTTTCGCCAAGATTTTGTTCACGGCATAAAACTTCATAGTTTATGTAAAAAAAAAGTACACGGTAAGAAAAGTACATGCACGGTATTTAAACCACACGCTCCTAGTCACCTAATCAGCTAATGTGCAGTGATTTAATAGGTCCAAGCCTTTTGTTCTTTTCCAGCTTACTTCGCTAGTTTTTTGCATATCCCTAACGTTAAAATATCTCCAACCTAAAACTTATCCACTTCTCGTGTGCAGTCCAGACAGCTCAGTCAGCAGAGCAATGACCTGACAATACGTAGGTTCAGGGTTCCATTCCTGGCTTCAGATGTCTGGTGGTGAGGGTCGGATCACATCGGACCAGCTAAGGCGATATCCAAGGAGTGAGAGACCTGCTCCTCTAGGTTTACAGGAACGATAAACCTTTTGCTTCAAGCTCTACAGCTAAGGCGATATCCAAGGAGTGAGAGACCTGCTCCTCTAGGTTTACAGGAACGATAAAACCTTTTGCTTCAAGCTCTACAGCTAAGGCGGCATCCAAGGAGTGAGAGACCTGCTCCTCTAGGTTTACAGGAACGATAAACCTTTTGCTTCAAGCTCTACAGCTAAGGCGATATCCAAGGAGTGAGAGACCTGCTCCTCTAGGTTTACAGGAACGATAAACCTTTTGCTTCAAGCTCTCCAGCTAAGGCGATATCCAAGGAGTGAGAGACCTGCTCCTCTAGGTTTACAGGAACGATAAACCTTTTGCTTCAAGCTCTACAGCTTCTCCAATACATGACTTTAAAACGGAGCAAATAAATCTTTACTCTGGTCATGACTTCCAGGGTCAGCTGTAGTCCTAGCAAGTTCCGTACGTCTCGGTGATTTTTTTTTATCTTCCAGTACAATGAAATCTTATTTTCTTACGTTGTGTTGAGCCTTATATCATGTGGCAGTTTAAAGCCATGTGCCGTTTGAGTATCACATCAGCTGTGGTCCTTTGTATCTTGTGGAAAGCCAAAGTCTTCGTTCCTCTGAAAAAGCCAAAGGCAATTATTCTTTGATACAATTATTTTTTCTGCCACATATCCTGCAGAAAAATAAAACATCAACTATAGCCCTGTTTGTGGAGTCTTGTGTTCTGCGGCAGTGGAAAGCCTTGTTCACTCCGGGTAAAACATAAGGAACAAACCACTGTGCTAGGCCGTGTGTAACCCACACAGTCTGCTCGCCCAGAAGTTCCAAGCCGTGTTTCCAGCGGACAGGACAGGTGATAGCCCCAGTTTGGACTCCTTGCATGTTTGATACTCAGGGTTTATAAGGCGCTGGAACTGCTCGCCGGGTTCGAATGTCATGGTGTGTAAGGATAAAACCAGGACAGGTGATAGCCTCATTTTGCTGCTGCCCCAAGATATCTGAGAGAAAGCTCCTCAAACGCCTGTGGAAGAATGGAAACTTTTGGTGTAATGATATTAGAGTCATAAGGTAATGCAGTTAGAATGAATTTAGGTTTGAGTATTAACCACCCATGTTAAGAATTTTTTTTTAAATAGAAAAAAAAAAACCCTAAGTTTATGAAAAAACGCGTTGTGTTGTCTCAATGGTTGCAGCTAAGAAGATATCAGGAACACTGAAACTGTCATAATGTCGCGACACGCAAACTACCTGTATGATTGCAGCTAAGAAGATATCAGGAACACTGAAACTGTCATAATGTCGCGACACGCAAACTACCTGTATGATTGCAGCTAAGAGGATATCAGGAACACTGAAACTGTCATAATGTCGCGACACGCAAACTACCTGTATGATTGCAGCTAAGAGGATATCAGGAACACTGAAACTGTCATAATGTCGCGACACGCAAACTACCTGTATGATTGCAGCTAAGAAGATATCAGGAACACTGAAACTGTCATAATGTCGCGACACGCAAACTACCTGTATGATTGCAGCTAAGAAGATATCAGGAACACTGAAACTGTCATAATGTCGCTACACGCAAACTACCTGTATGATTGCAGCTAAGAGGATATCAGGAACACTGAAACTGTCATAATGTCGCTACACGCAAACTACCTGTACAAATACAAAAGCTAAAACCGCAGCTGTAACGATAATTTTACTAAGTTTGAAAGCGACACGAACAATTCAATTGAATGAATTGCCCATTTGTACTCTATAAATGGCTTGTTGTAAGCTTGAATAAATTTTTATCAGACATAAAAAAACCGGTGGTGGCAAGGTGAACTATATCGAAAGAAAGTGGCATTTTCACGGGTTTAAAAAATTGTTTAAGCCTCTGATAGCCCAATCAGTAGCTCAGCCTACTGCAAATTGACTACCGACGCTACATGTCCGATATGAAGAAACAACTTTCTACCAACCTCGATTTGAGCTAGGGCATCAGGGTTAACCTCTCTTCGTGGTGTCATCACTTTACCCTCTGACCCCCGAGGTGAAGGTGTAAAGTTCGCGGCCCCACCAGGGGGCGTGGCTGTAGGACTGGCCCGATAGTCGTGTGAAGTGGAAGCGGTGAGAGTCAGGCTTGACGGTCGCCATGTTTGTTGTGGCATGTTGCTGCTTCTCAACCCAGAATGCTCCCGATACTCAATATCTTGAGGACCACTGACGGGGTGAAGGTGTGGGTGAGAACCGTCGGAGGCGAGATCAGGCGAGGAGGAGGAGAAATTTTGAAGGCGAGCATCGAATTGATTTATTCCAGACAGCGAGGATGATTGCACCATCTTTGACAGGATTCTTTCTTTCGGGGTTCTGTGCACCTTGTGGGCGATATCCTGGCTTTTACCGTCAACACTATCCCCGTCAAGAGAGCCTGGGATAGTTCGTATATCACTGTCATCTCGAGATACACGTTGGCGATGCTCTGGGCGGATGGATGACATGGCTAGTTTATCATTGCCACGAGTTGTCATGTCAATGACATCAGGTGTTGTGAAAGAGGTGGAAATTTCTCCGTATAGCCTGTCCTGTTTAAGACTTGCTATTGTGTTATTGTTGTCACTGTGGACGCCATCTTTGGCCGCGCCAGGGGAGGCAACTGCCGACGCCGTAGAGGAAAAAGAAGATGTTTTCTTGGTGGCCCAGTTCCAGTTGGTCGCTCTGGAGAATGTGCGGTGCGCCAGCTTCTGGACGCTGGACTTAAAGCCCGAGGCGCTTCTAGAGGTTGAACTAGCCGTCTCTTTGCCTCGACTCTCTTTCTTAGCGGCCACACCGGAAGTCCTGAGAGCGCCGCCTGCTGGGCCATCCTCACCCAAGTCGTAGCCCACCAGGTGGCGACCGACGTTCACCTCGTCCTCGTGGTCGTCCTCTAGGACGACTGAGTCTCTGATAGAGGCATCTCGGCTGGAGGACAGACATGAGGGGTCCAGGGAATGTCTGAGGATCTCCTGGCCGTACACCGGGGAATGTTTGCGGAGGAAGACCTGGGAACTCGCCTCGTCTCTCGGACTCGCCAGGCCGCTCCCCTCGTGGCTGGAGATGTTCTCGTCCAGGTCATGGAGCTGGCTCGACAAGGATTTTACCTGGAAACATAGCAAAGCACAACACATTTTTTTATTTAAACTGTCATCCAATACATGCAGGTATTCTCGTCCAGGTCATGGAGCTGGCTCCACAGGGATTTTACCTGGAAACATAGCAAAGCATATCACATTTTTTTTTCATTTAAACTGTCATCCAATACATGCAGATGTTCTCATCAAGGTCATGGAGCTGGCTCCACAGGGATTTTAGTTGAAAACATAGTCATAACCTTTGACCTAACATTCAACTTTACTTTCCCTGAATCCTTCGACAAAGCTTGAACTCAACTTGAAACTTTTCTTCAAACTCCCTGTTATTCTGAGTAAACAACATTCCCAGAGACTTCAGAGACGGTGAACAGTATAGAAACCTGCAATACCTGGGCCTCGAGCGCCGCGCGGCTGTCTTGCTGGACGAGTTCCTCGCCCTCCTTGGCGTGCTGTGTCTGCAGGAGAAGGTCGGGCGCCCGCTTCCTGCCCAGTGGAAGGAACATGGACTTCTTCTCCCGCGGGCTCAGGCAGTGGACAGACTCGATCTGTCGCTGGATCGCCTGCAGCTGAACAATTCAAAACATCTCGTGTCATAAGTCAACAGAATATTTTTCTGCCCACAAGATTACTAATTTTTCTCTTGCTTGTAACATGATAACAATATATGGGACTATAGAAATAGGAGTTATCTGGTTTAAATCTCTTCATAAAGTCATGAAATAAAAATTGAAATACAACTGTAATAGGAAAAACAAACATGTTAAATCTGTTGATATCATTTTATTTTGAAAATAAAACGAAAGTAAAGAGACTGTTAAGATCCGGTCTGCGAAGTATAAAAAATAAATCACTTTTGTTATTTTTAACTATTACGTATCATTTCTTTTACTCACTATGAAAAAGAATTGTTTACTGCCTGGATTTTACCTAAAATGACATATATTATATATAATTCGGACTCATCAAAACAAAAAAAAAACCAAAAAGGTTGAGCCAATAATAACATTATTAAGTTTTCTTTCGTCCAAGCGCAAACACTTGTGACAACATATCTTAGCAGTAGAAATCGTTTCCTGCCTGACCTTTATCTGAGTGGACATTCGCCTCTGTCGCAGTCTGGTCAGCGCAACGATTCTCTCCTCGTCCAGAACCAGAGCATCGGGGTGTTGGGGCTGACCAGCCTAGGGGTGGAGGGGGAGTAACAAGGAAACGTTACAACATTCTGACATCCCTCTTTATTCCTCCAGACATTTGTTTTGACAAAATGTTCCAGATTGAGTTTTGGTAGAGACTTTCTCGTCTTTCCTTTCGTTTATTGTTTAGTCTTTCTTTAATGGCAAATCTTGCTTCTTCAAGATTGCGAGAGAGGATACAGGACGTCGGCAAAATGACAGAAACTGCTGCCAGCCTACGGAATGGAGAGAAAGAGAGAGATAGACAGATAGAAAGAGACAGAAGAAAAGAGAAAGGGGGGGGGGAGAGAGAGAGAGAGAGAGAGAGAGAGAGAGAGAGAGAGAGAGAGAGAGAGAGAGAGAGAGAGAGAGAGAGAGAGAAAGAGGAGACAAAGAAAGGGAGAGAAAGAAGAGGAAGAGAATATACCTTCATCTCTGCCCTCGCAGTCTGCATCCTCTCCAACTCCTCCCTCTGACGTAACATTTCAGCCAGAAGCTTCTGTTTGATAGACTGGGCGGAGCTTGTACTGGTTTGCGGGTGGAGCTCTTCGATGGGCGGAGCTACTGGAAGAAATCAATTTATGCGGACCAATATCAATGTATGACAGTTTCAATAAATCAATTATCGTTTTTGAATCATACACTGATATAGACAAATATAAATAAATGTCTCAAGGGTTCGCAAGTGTGGTTTTTAACTCAGTAGTTGTTTTGACTGCAATATCTACCCTTTCAGTCAAGTGATTATCGTAATCTCTATTTAAAAAGTCCTGCTTTGTTCCAAAGATTTTAGAATGCAACTCTAAGTGGAGCAAAATTATCCAATTCAAAACACCCATATGTAGGCGAGTTGCAAAAGTAAGATGAAGAAATGAATAAATATAATATGATATTGCCTCATTATAAAAATTATTTTTCCATAGTTGGTCTAAAATATCTCTTTTTTTCTGCCGGAACAAGATTTCACGGGCAAGGGAAATTTTTGGTTCTTGTTTCACGAACTCCCACTGAAATCTGTATTGAACACCCGCAGCACATGAGAACACTTCAACTACAGGACCCGTGAGAACACTTCAACTACAGGACCCGTGAGAACACTTCAACTACAGGACCCGTGAGAACACTTCAACTACAGGACCCGTGAGAACACTTCAACTACAGGACCCGTGAGAACACTTCAACTACAGGACCCGTGAGAACACTTCAACTACAGGACCCGTGAGAACACTTCAACTACAGGACCCGTGAGAACACTTCAACTACAGGACCTCGCGGGGCCAGAGCTGGGCTGTATCTGATAACTTGCCATGCTTTGATCGAAACATATCCACAAATCACTGCCTATAGTAATATTTGTAACGGACGCTCTTTATCAACATAATAAACCCAAACCAATCTACGCCTGGGTTGGACATCTGGTGAAAACCATCTAAAAGTAACCGTGTACTAAAACTGACCTCCGAGATAAAACCGGCGACTGACCTTTACCCGCTGATCTCCATTGAGCAGTGCTCGTGATGGGCATGGGTTCAGCGTGGACGCGTCTTGCTCTGTTCAAACTGGCCAGGATGTTCTGTTTCCACAAGGCCAGGTCTTCACGGGAGTCCAGCGATATCAGAACAGGAGGGGCAGTCTGGGATAGAGTGGATCGATAGTATCTTTTCAATATACATTCAGAAGCTGATAAAGCAATCGATGGTAAATTTACATCAAAATAATTGTACTATTTAGATAAACTTTAAAAAGGGATGCTTGTGTTCACATTTGAAGCATTGACAGATTATAAAATAAGGATAGAACTTGCACAATAACGCAACAAAAACCAAACAGTTTGCTTCGATATTAACAGAAGTTAAGGGTGCACATGGTTTTAAAAAAAGAGTATGAATATCTTGATAGAAACAATTATATCCCGGTGTTAGAGCTAGCTGGCATGTATTATAATCCGCTACTGTTTCCAAGCATCAGATCCCTATTCATAAAACATAGAAATAGCTGAATAGTTTGCGCGCTCAGAAAGTCTGTCTTGCTCTTCAAGTTGTTCCGCTAGCGCTCCTCATCCGGGCACCGCAGTATTTTAATTACAACCGTCATTGTCCAAACTTTGACTACACATGGCACAAACCTGATGCTCAAGTCTCAGGACGAATCGCTTTCCCTGAAACTGGTCAATCAGTTCTGTGACTTCACATCCGGTGAGATCAATGACGTCTGGGGTTGGATGGGTCTCACTCTCGATGCAGTTAACGACTAGAGACGATTCTTTCAGACGGCACTGAACTCTGGGATGAGGGAACAAATCACAAGCTTATTTCAATGGACGCACATATAAATATACTGAAAATTCTCAAAAAAATTAAAAAAACTGGTTAGAGGTCAAAGGTGATGAAGAGGTTTCCGTGAGAGAGCACATCACTCGAGTCAAGGTCAAAGATAATTTCACTGGGCACCATTTTTTTTATGATCCTGGCTGGTTAAGTTTAACATCGTCTATTACATTCATTGCAAATAAGAAACTAAATATAGTAACAGGATATCGAGAGTACAGAAATTTCTAGTTATATGGTTATACCTGTGAGGAAAATAATTCAAATAGAAAGCTAGTAATTTTCTCAATAAACTTGGTCATCATGTTTACATGTAATGACATATTTAATCTTTGAAAGAGAATGTTCATTGTAGAGTTTATGTTAATCACAAGCTAAGCTTCAAAGGCTCGCTGGGAGTCTCAACATTAATCATCAAGGCAGCCCTTTAGGACTTAACTAATGTTATAGAAACGTTAGACAGTGGGACATTTTTTTTTATAGATTTATGGATTTGTTGATTGGGTGAGGGATCAATTGGTTTACTGGCCCATCCAACCATAAGTGAAGATCTTCTCTGAAATCTGCAAAGAATTAATTTTTTTTTTTCAGGTTCGACAGACGTCACCGAAAGCTTTGAGTTTCAACCTGAGCGACTCACAATCCCGGCGGCCGCTACAGAAACCCTGGGATCGCGCATTCATGAATCATCGCATTCTTCTCTATGTGCCCCTTCACTATGCGACATACTCATTAGCCAGCGTTGGGCAATTATCTTGTACCTAGTTTAGTTCTCTTTGGATAGGGAAGAACATTACACGGTGACGCGGCTTATCTTTAAGCCATGGCTGATACAGCTTAGTTTTGTCCCGACTCCATTAATAGATTAACCCAGCCAGGGACCGAACCCGAGGCCTCATGGTTGTCAGTCCAACGCTCACACGACTGAGCTATCTCCCGCCCAGATAAAAGCAAGCACTTGACTAGGAAGATAACACCATTGCACCATTTACAAGCTGCTGCACACACACCTGGTCAGCATGTCCACCTGGTTACTACATCTACCTGGTCACCACACCCACCAGGTAACTACACCCATCTGGTCACAACACCCCCTGGTCATCACACCCATCTGGTCACCACACCCACCTGATCACTACATCCACCTAATCACCACACCCATCTGGTCAACACACCCACCTGGTCACTACATTCACCTGGTTAGCACACCCACCTGATCACCATGTAGTCACCACACCCACCTGGTCACCATCTGGTCACCACACCTACCTGGTCACCACACCCACCTGGTCACCATCTGGTCACCACACCCACCTGGTCACTACATTCACCTGGTTAGCACACCCACCTGATCACCATGTAGTCAACACACCCACCTGGTCACCATCTGGTCACCACACCTACCTGGTCACCACACCCACCTGGTCACCATCTGGTCACCACACTTACCTGGTCACCACACCCACCTGGTCACCATCTGGTCACCACACCCACCTGATCACCATGTAGTCAACACACCCACCTGGTCACCATCTGGTCACCACACCTACCTGGTCACCACACCCACCTGGTCACCATCTCGTCACCACACTTACCTGGTCACCACACCCACTTAGTCGCCACTGGTCACCACACCTACCTGGTCACCACACCCACCTGGTCACCATCTCGTCACCACTCCTGCCTGGTCACCACATTGACTTAGTCGCCACTGGTCATCACACCCACCTGGTCCACTTCCCGGTTCCGTCTCTCATCTCGAGAAATCCCTCCAGCTCCATAGCTTGCTGCGTGACGTCAGCAACTCCAGTCATCTCGTCACGGTCGAACGTTGGTTTCTGCCGGTCCATGACGTCACTCAAGTCTGTTGGGTGATTCATGGGACGCGGCACGACTGAGGCCATCGTATATTCAGAGCCAGGTCCATTCTGTTAAAGAAAAAAACATTAAAACCGCCTTTAAGAGATTGATATACATGTGAAATGTGTCGACACAAACGAATTCCTTAGATGCGTGTGAAAGAGTAAAGAACCGATCAGAAACATTAAAAACATGTGAGGAGAGTCGAGCAAACAGACAACAGTAATAGTCTTTGTACACCATAGTCTCCGTGTCATACTCTGATAAACTGGATGCCAGAAAATAAGGAACGAGCTCTAAGAAGAAAATTGTTTTACTAAATTAGATCATGGTGCTTAGTATGAAATACACGAATTTTTTTTTCACGTATAATACACACCAAAACCTGATAATATACCCTTGGAAGGATATTTTACCAACATTTATAGAGGATATGGAAGGGCATCGATTACAAAATTGTCAATAAACATCTGTACAGAACAATTACTGAACCAATATCCATCTCGAAAAGACACTAAAAACACAACAGAGGCTTTACACCAGCTACGATCACTTCGGGAAGAATTTGTGACTCTCGCCAAGCAAAGAACAAGAGATCTGTGGGACCAGAAGCTCTGATAGCATGCATGCCCAGACAACAGCTGCCCCAGTCAGTAAAACACACCATCATGATCCACGCCTCGCACACGCATTTCTCTGGCGTGGAGAATCGCATAAGGCTACCAGCTGGGCCCAGAATCTCGCTTTAAGCATTGCAGTACTCGATCTTGATGAGACGCGATATCGAAAACACCAATTCTAGTATCGATACTTGTACGAGGTCCTTTACAGGCTAGCTACTGGTGACTTGTTTGTTTGATTGGTTATATTATCCTGCACTCTAAGCCGATTCTAGTAGTATCAATATTATTTTGTTCAGGCCAGCTGATGATGAGGTAGTTAGCTGGTTGATTTTTTACCCTGCACCCTCTCCAGGCGATTTAACCTTTATAAGACCGCATCTAGTATTCATAGAACAGGTAAAATATAACTAGTATTCATAGAACAGGTAAAATACAACTTGTATGCATAGAACAGGTAAAATACAACTAGTATGTATAGAACAGGTAAAATAAAACTAGTTTGCATAGAACTGGTAAAATACAACTAGCATGCATAGAACTGGTAAACTACAACTAGTACACATAGAACAGGTACACTACAACTGGTATGCATAGAACAGGTAAAATACAACTTGTATGCATTGAACAGGTAAACTGCAACTGGCATGCATAGAACAGGTAAACTACAACTAGTATACATAGAACAGGTACACTACAACTACTAACTTTCAATCCCAACGGGAACGACTAAGTACAATATCGCAGTAACCTGCTGGGCTCCGACAAGCCTCAGGGTCGGGCTGGATGGGGGAGATCTCAGATAGCCAAAGTCAGGATTCGAACCTTCGCCCAGCGCCATACAGGCTGAACTATCTTGCAACCAAGCTACTGGTGTGTATGTGTGTGTGTGTATGTGAGGGGGGAGGCGTTGGCGAAAGGTGTGTTTGTAGACAAATTAGCTTGTTTAGAGCGAGTGCATGCAACAGACAACAATTACTGCTGAAAGTGCTGACTCCATACACTACAATTTTCGCATAAAAATTACCCACTTACCCGTAATGTTTGTGTCTATAGAGTTATCAAAACGAGCGTTTATCAGGAGATATTTGCTGTTACGCGGCCTATTACAGGAAAACATTCAGTTTGAAATTACCGAAGCTGACAAGATGGCGCAGAACAGATTAAATAACTAAGCACTGTAAACACTTTTCCGATTATTTCTGTCAGTTCTATTTGATCTTTTTGCAGTGTTTGGCTGTAAATCCACGCGATTGTAAAGATAGAAAGGGTCAAATGGTGTTAACGATTTGAAATGTTCAGGCAATGCAACATTATATGACGCTTGGTCAAACCGTGTCAAACCGTGAGGTTTTATACCATTTCCTCGATAGCGTCAAAGGTTTGCTTATGGCTTCATAGAAGTGAGATATCCACGTAACAGCTCGGGAAGACATGTGAGACGTTAGAGAATAGAGAATTATTCCCAAAACACAGGGATACACCCTGGAATAGCGCATCTTTTGTTTGGCAGATCAGAGGAGTACGTGCGCTATTCAAGATATTTCGAGATTTTCGGAATTTTTTAGGTTATCGATAACTGTACAGGTGAATGTCGGAGTTATGCAGTTCACTACCTCTCTCTCTCTCTCTCTCTCTCTCTCTCTCTCTCTCTCTCTCTGTATAGCATTTCCCCTCTGCATTTTTACGGGCTTGGGACCGTCACATACATTGCTGATTGCAAGTACTGTGGCTGCATTAGAAATGCTTTTAATATATACAGAACGTGATTAAAAGCACTATGTTCAAAATATTTACATATTTACATGGCAACAGGGAGCATGAGAAAACCCATTTGCTTTACGAATTCTTCCATTGTGATTTCGCCACCTCTCAGCATTCCGATGATCTCCCTTCTCTTGAGAAAAAGAGAGGGGGTGATAAAGTGAAAGAAGAGAGAGAGAGAGAGATGGCGAGAGAAAGAGAGAGACAGAAGGAGAGGAAGAGAGAGAAACAGAGAGAGAAAGAGAGAGAGAGAGAGAGAGAGAGAGAGAGAGAGAGAGAGAGAGAGAGAGAGAGAGAGAGAGAGATGCTCGCTGTGTCGATTTCGAATGACCAATAGAGACTGGTACTTACATGTAAAGTCAAGTACAAAATATCGATATGTTCGATATAAAATATCCGATTTATCGGTGCGCTATTCCATGTTTCGGCATTTACATCGAATAGCGCATCTCAGTGACGTCATATGCGCTATTCCAGGGTGCACCCAAACACAGACGTGTTTTATAAAGGAAACTTCATTGTGTGTGGTGTTTTTTTTAGATTAACAAGAATAAAAACACAGAGGGTACGAGAAGAGGGTACGAGAAGAGGGTACGAGAAGAGGGTACGAGAAGAGGGTACGAGAAGAGGGTACGAGAAGAGGGTACGAGAAGAGGGAAAGAAAGCTGGAGAAAGAGGAAGGAGCACGAGTGGTGAAGAGGAACAGGAAAAAAGAGAGAAATATAGGGTGGAGAGGGGAGACAGGGAACAGTAAAAAAGAGAGAAATATAGGGTGGAGAGGGGAGACAGGGTAGAAGGAGAGAGAGAGGGATTCTTTTTTTTTTTTTGGGGGGGGGAGGGGATCAAAGAAAAGTAGAGAGAGTTAACAAGAGAGATAATTTATTAAGGGTCAGAGAATGTAGACAGCAGGAGATTAATAGAGGTTAGAGATGAAACTGGGCTTGTGAGAAACACGGGAAAGAGATATCTAACATAAACTTATTAACAGAATTACAAACAGAGAGAGAGAGAGAGAGAGAGAGAGAGAGAGAGAGAGAGAGAGAGAGAGAGAGAGAGAGAGAGAGAGAGAGAGAGAGAGAGAGAGATGTTGAGAAAGGGGGATTTACATCGCTAGCCTAAGAATTAACGGCAGGGCATTAATTAATTTTCATACACAAGATAGTTTTAAAAAATTATGATAATGTAAGCAGGGAGATAAGAATAAAAACGATGAATTTATATACAGTGTCGACAAACGATGAATGTTTTCTTCAGCAGATAGAGAAAAACTGGAATGGGTTGGAGAGAGTAGAAAAGTGATGTCTAGCAAGTGAACAAACACACCTGCGTACAAACAGGCATAAAAGCTCTTAATAAAATTTTTATTGCCCTTAAATTTTATTGAGACGCTCGTAGCGTTTGAGTGGACTGATAAGAGGAGGAAAAATTTAGGGCTTGGGAGAGGGAGGGGTGGGTTAGATCTGATATACCAAGGAAGAAAAGATGGAGAGAGAGTGTGTGTGTGAGAGAGAGAGAGTGTGTGTGTGTGAGAGAGATACAGAGCGAGGGAGAATGTGTATGTGGGAGAGAGATAGAGAAAGAGAGGGAGAATATGTATGTGTGAGAGAGATAGAGAGAGAGGGAGAATATGTATGTGTGAGAGAGATAGAGAAAGAGAGGGAGAATATGTATGTGTGAGAGAGATACAGAGCGAGGGAGAATGTGTATGTGGGAGAGAGATAGAGAAAGAGAGGGAGAATATGTATGTGTGAGAGAGATAGAGAGAGAGGGAGAATATGTATGTGTGAGAGAGATAGAGAAAGAGAGGGAGAATATGTATGTGTGAGAGAGATACAGAGCGAGGGAGAATGTGTATGTGGGAGAGAGATAGAGAAAGAGAGGGATAATATGTATGTGTGAGAGAGATAGAGAGAGAGAGGGAGGATGTATGTGTGAGAGAGATAGAGAGGGAGGGAGAATATGTATGTGTGAGAGAGATACAGAGCGAGGGAGAATGTATATAGAGAGAGGGAGAATATGTATGTGTGAGAGAGATAGAGAGAGAGAGGGAGGATGTATGTGTGAGAGAGATACAGAGCGAGGGAGAATGTGTATGTGTGAGAGAGATAGAGAGAGAGAGAGGGAGAATATGTATGTGTGAGAGAGATAGAGAGAGAGAGGGAGGATGTATGTGTGAGAGAGATAGAGAGAGAGAGGGAGAATATGTATGTGTGAGAGAGATAGAGAAAGAGAGGGAGAATATGTATGTGTGAGAGAGATAGAGAGAGAGGGAGGATGTATGTGTGAGAGAGATAGAGAGAGAGAGAGGGAGGATGTATGTGTGA
This sequence comes from Elysia crispata, assembly GCA_033675545.1. Lineage (NCBI taxonomy): Eukaryota > Metazoa > Mollusca > Gastropoda > Plakobranchidae > Elysia > Elysia crispata. Next base: position 9,760 of record JAWDGP010004097.1, on the reverse strand, counting down.
GAGAGATAGAGAGAAGGGAGAATGTATGTGTGAGAGAGATAGAGAGAGAGAGGGAGGATGTATGTGTGAGAGAGATAGAGAGAGAGAGGGAGAATATGTATGTGTGAGAGAGATAGAGAGAGAGAGGGAGGATGTATGTGTGAGAGAGATAGAGAGAGAGGGAGAATATGTATGTGTGAGAGAGATACAGAGCGAGGGAGAATGTGTATGTGTGAGAGAGATAGAGAAAGAGAGGGAGAATATGTATGTGTGGGAGAGATAGAGAGAGAGGGAGGATGTATGTGTGAGAGGGAGAATGTGTATGTGGGAGAGAGAGAAGGAGTGAGTGTGTGTGTGTGAAAGAGAGAGAGAGAGAGAGAGAGAGAGAGAGAGAGAGGTGATGGAGGAAGAAATCTAAAATTCTTAGCTTGCAGAATAACTCTATCTCTTGCGATTTATCGGAGTTTAGGAGCCAAACTGAGCAGTTAAAGCCTTTAGCTGCTGGTCTTCACGAGGTACAAGGTACCGTAAAGTAAACACGGTTTTCCTTCCAGGTTGTTAGCTGACCGCGGGGCATCTGTTACACGGACAGACAAGACTGATCTACACAAGTCATAAAATCAGTGTTTTTCTGGCAATCTTTAGTTCGAATTCTAAATAAAGAATTTCGAAGGATATTTTTAGCCGGTCCAATCCAGCAGACATTATACAAATTTACCAAAATCAAACGATAGAAAAATTTGTACGAAAAACGAATTATTTTTTTTTTTGTGTGTGAAAGGTTCTATAAATTCTGTATAAACCTTGGACTTACCGCACTATGGACGAGCCTGTGGAGGGCCCAGTGGCTGAGTGGAAACCTGAAAATTGGACGCTTCTCTGAAAATTAGATTTTTGAACATTAGGAATTTGGGCCTTAATAATAAAACTACCATGCCCGAAAAGTAAATGATCATTAATTTGTTGCAGATGTTCCCTCGATATCTCATGTACTTTGCGTCGGAACCGAAACACTGAACATTCTGCGCGTTAATTCCCTTGTGCTGCCCAAAGTACGCAATATTTCTTCTATTTCGGTTTCCCTTATTTGTGACTAAGAGAACGAATAAAACATTCAATTAAAGATTATTATTTGACATAAGCTGCAAGTCCATATCGTTTACTCTACTGAGACACATAATGTTTACACAGTCCCGGTCCCGATCTCTCGCTCATTAGTCGAGGGGGTTTAGTCATGTTTTTAGCTGAGAGGCGTTGAAATAAACCGTCACTAAGAAAACAAGTTCATTCAGGACGGCACTTTGGATCAACACGCCGAGACGGCGGCCCTGGTCGCCAGAATGGCTGGCGACACCCACACGGTTTGAATGCGGCACGGGCGCTTCAACGCCAAAATCTTAGTCAGTAAAACTTAGTCAGTAAAACTTAACAACGAACTTCAACACCAAAGCGGGTCCAATTCGACTCTCTTGACATTGCCAGTTCGATCTCATATTATTCTTTTCGCAATGACAAAGAGAACCGAACTCGTTTGAATCGGGTATGTTTTTTTTCCGATGTACAAGAGTTGTATGAGGATGAAAACAGCTCGTCCAGGTGTCAGTGGAGATTGAGGTAAACACAGTTGTGAACATGATTGATTAAAAACTGTTAATATATTTTTCTAAGAATCAAATTTCAACCAAAAAAAAAAAAAGGATTTATCGAATGTGGAAGCAAAAGACGCGATAAAACTATTAATTTCCATTGGATTCGCGGTCGATTTCAACACCATCGGTCGCAAAGACCAACATCTGATTCAATTTCACTTTGTAAAACCGGAAGTACTCGCAAGGCAGCAAATCTACCCACTCAGCAGGTATCTTAGTCATCGAAACTGATCAATATCTTCGAGACCTACTGTCTTGAAGACCTAGACCTACAAGACAGTGGCTCAGTCACAGACAGGAACCATTGCAGAGGGTAGCGAAGGCTCTACCAAGAGACCACCGGCCTTTATAGCGCGGGTCAAATGGGAAAACAGAAACATCTGCTCTTGCTCTCTCTCTGTCTGTCTCTGTCTCTCTTTGTCTGTCTGTCTGTCTGTCTGTCTGTCTGTCTGTCTGTCTCTCTCTCTCTTCCCCACCCCCTGCTCTTTTCTTGATTTAAATCTGCTCAAATGTTGAATAAAACAGCCACGCCCAGGGGATGACAATATCTGGGAGAAAACAGCCAGCAGAGCTAGGCCCGACATGTCTGGGGCATGAGCTCTGACTGGGACACATCGGTGAACTATTTACATAATCATGGGATAGCAAGGTCTTAGCCTCTTTCTGTCTGTCTATCTGGATGGTTGTGTGTTTGTGTGTCTAATTAGCTTGATTGCCTGCCGCTCTTTTCCTTCAAACCTTGTTCTTAATCGATTCCTCTTCCCGCACCTCTCTCTCTCTCTCTCTCTCTCTCTCTCTCTCTCTCTCTCTCTCTCTCTCTTCTCTTCTCTCTCTCTCTCTCTCTCTCTCTCTCTCTCTCTCTCTCCCTCTCTCTCTTGTTTTTTTATACTTTCCTATCTCTTGTGCATCTGATCTTCTCAACCAGTTCAGTCGCTATATCCTCCTCTCTCACACTCCCTCTCCCCATCTCACCCCTCTCCTCGCATATACCTCTCAAAAAGAAAAGCTGGCCAAGTTCATAACTGGAGAGCTTAATGTCCCTACACATTTTCATGTTTGTCGTGTTTGTCTGGTAAATGAGGGGCCAAATTATTGGGAGGCCGAACCGATTATAATTATGTCGTATATCAATACTTGATGATGTCGTATCTCAATACTGGTCATGTAGTATATCAATACTTGTCATGTCGTATATCAATACTTGGTCATATCGTATAACAATATCTGTCATGTCGTATATCAATACGTATCATGTCGTATATCAATACTTGGTCATGTCGTACATCAATACTCTCATGTCAATATCATTTTCCCTTATCAATACTTGTCATGTTGTATATCAATACTTTTCATGTCGTATATCAATACTTGTCATGTCGTATATCAATACTTGGTCATATCGTATAACAATATCTGTCATGTCGTATATCAATACGTATCATGTCGTATATCAATACTTGGTCATGTCGTACATCAATACTCTCATGTCAATATCATTTTCCCTTATCAATACTTGGTCATGTCGTACATCAGTACTCTCATGTCAATATCATTTTCCCTTATCAATACTTGTCATGTTGTATATCAATACTTGTCATGTCGTATATCAATACTTGGTTATATCGTATAACAATATCTGCATGTCGTATATCAATACGTATCATGTCGTACATCAATACTCTCATGTCAATATCATTTTCCCTTATCAATACTTGTCATGTTGTATATCAATACTTGTCATGTCGTATATCAACACTTGTCATGTCGTATATCAATACTGGTCATGTAGTATATCAATACTTGTCATGTCGTATATCAATACTTGGTCATATCGTATACCAATACCTGTCATGTCGTATATCAATGCTTGTCATGCCGCTTATCAATACTTGTCATGTCGTATATCAATAATTGTCATGTCGTATATCAATACGTATCATGTCGTATATCAATACTTGGTCATGTCTTTCATCAATACTCTCATGTCAATTCATTTTCTCTCAACAACGATTAAAGTTAATGGTTCTGAATCATCTATAACTCGTCGTCGCTCAAGACCAAAATTGTCCCAAAGTTTGTAAAAGATATCAAGACTTGGAACAATTATCACTCTTATTGGGCGCCATAGCGTGTATTGAGCTCAATATGGTTCGTGTCAAAAACATAATTATTAGAGGAATAGAGAGAAGTAAGAGATAACGAGACCAAAACGTGACGACATGAGAGACAGGAGAGAGAGAGAGAGAGAGAGAGAGAGAGAGAGAGAGAGAGAGAGAGAGAGAGAGAGAGAGAGAGAGAGAAAGAGATTGATAGTTGAACAATTATCGAATGGGGCCAGGAGGGAAGATAAAGAGAAAGACAAAATAAAGGGCGTGAATTTAAGAGAAGAAGAACTATAGGAGGAGTGAATAGTAGAACGAGAGTGAGAGGGGGGTGAGTGGACAAAGATAAACAGGATAGCTAGAGAGAAAGTAATGGACAGAGAGAACTAGAGACGGAGAGAGACACAGAGAGAGTCAGAGAGGAACAGAGAGAGACAGAGAGAGACTGAGAGAGAGAGAAAGTGAGAGAGAGTCAGAGAGAGGTAGAGAGAGATAGAGAGAGACACTGAGAGATACAGAGAGACAGAGAGAACGTGAGCGACACAGAGAGAGAGAGAGCTAGAGACAAGGGAGAGATACAGAGACAGAGAGTCAGAGAGAGAGAGAGAGACAAAGAGAGAGAGACAGAAGAAGACAGAGAGAGAGAGAGAGAAAGAGCAAAGGTTAGCTGATCAAATATGGAGAGTGAGTAAAAGAGAGAAAAACAAAGACAAAAAGAAAGAATATTCAGAGGAAGAGAAAAAAAACAAAGGAAAAGAAAGAGTGACTCAGAGAAAGAATAGTAAAAAAACAAATACAGTGAGCGAAAGAGAGAGAGAGAGAGAGAGAGAGAGAGAGAGAGAGAGAGAGAGAGAGAGAGACACAGAGAGAGAGACAGAGAGAGAGAGAAAGAGAGAGAGACAGAGAGAGAGAGAGAGAGAGAGAGAGAGAGAGAGAGAGAGAGAGAGAGAGAGAGAGAGAGAGAGAGAGAGAGAGAGACAGAGAGACAGAGAGAGAGACAGAGAGAGAGAGAGAGAGAGAGAGAGAGAGAGAGAGAGAGAGAGAGAGAGAGAGAGAGAGAGAGAGAGAGAGAGAGAGAGAGAGAGAGAGAGAGAGAGAGAGAGAGAGAGCTAACATAAACCCAGTGTTTACGTCAGATAAGAACATGATCTCAAACTTCACGTAATGTAAACACTCCACGCGCCAGCCTATATTACACCACGCAATATGCTTAGCCTGCTTTCATTCCACGGCCTTAGTTTTTTTTTAATACATGAAGAAAATAATACAATTTTGTCTACATTAGATTACAGCAATATATCCACCATGACCTAGGATATCTGCGTTATATGATGAGCTCCACACAACCGACCAGTATGAGCTCGTGAGACCGTGAAGTCTGACGCAAACGTCTATGGAATGTTATGCAGAACGGAAAACCCGTATGGAATGAAAACCTAAATATCTCTCGCGTGTTATATCTCGTTCTAGATCTGGATCCTACAGTCTAGATCCAGCTTTTCCTGATCTAGTCTGGGTCTGAATGCGTGACTTTAGTCTGCTGGGCTAATAATGGTCATAATAATAATAATAATAATAATAATAATAATAATAATAATAATAATAATAATAATAATAATAATAATAATAAAAATAATAGTAATAACAATAATAACTACTACAACTACTACTACTACTACTACTACTACTACTACTACTACTACTACTACTACTACTACTACTACTACTACTACTACTACTACTACTACTACTACTACTACAACTATTACTACTACTACTACAACTACTATAAGAATAATAATAATAATAATAATAATAATAATAATAATAATTATAATAATAATAATAATAATAATAATAATAATAATAATTATAATGATAATAATAATGATAATAATAATAATAATAATAATAATAATAATAATAATAATAATAATAATAATAATAATAATAATAATAATAATGATAATGATAATAATAATAATAATAATAATAATAATAATAATAATAATAATAATAACAACAACTACTACTACTACTACTACTACTACTACTACTACTACTACTACTACTACTACTACTACTACTACTACTACTACTACTACTACTACTACTACTACTACTACTATAATAATAATAATAATAATAATAATAATAATAATAATAATAATAATAATAATAATAATAATAATAATAACAATAATAATAATAACTATAACTACTACCACTACTACTACTACTACTACTACTATTATTATTACTACTACTACTACTACTACTACTACTACTACTACTACTACTACTACTACTACTACTACTACTACTACTACTACTACTACTACTATAATAATAATAATAATAATAATACTACTACTACTACTACTACTACTACTACTACTACTACTACTACTACTACTACTACTACTACTACTACTACTACTATCTTTTGTTTAAAAAAAAGATAGATCTAAGGCAAGCCATGTTTACCGTTGAGATAATGTTTTTTTTTTTTTAAATGTATCGGGTACAGCGACATTTCAAGAGGTTACAAGACCTAAACAACAGCAGACACGGTAGAAAACAGCAACATAGACGACATGAACAATAAAACAACGACAGACACGGTAGAAAACAGCAACATAGACGACATGAACAATAAAACAACAACAGACACGGTAGAAAACAGCAACATAGACGACATGAACAATAAAACAACAACAGACACGGTAGAAAACAGCAACATAGACGACATGAACAATAAAACAACGACAGACACGGTAGAAAACAGCAACATAGACGACATGAACAATAAAACAACGACAGACACGGTAGAAAACAGCAACATAGACGACATGAACAATAAAACAACGACAGACACGGTAGAAAACAGCAACATAGACGACATGAACAATAAAACAACAACAGACACGGTAGAAAACAGCAACATAGACGACATGAACAATAAAACAACAGCAGACACGGTAGAAAACAGCAACATAGACGACATGAACAATAAAACAACAGCAGACACGGTAGAAAACAGCAACATAGACGACATGAACAATAAAACAACGACAGACACGGTAGAAAACAGCAACATAGACGACATGAACAATAAAACAACGACAGACACGGTAGAAAACAGCAACATAGACGACATGAACAATAAAACAACAGCAGACACGGTAGAAAACAGCAACATAGACGACATGAACAATAAAACAACGACAGACACGGTAGAAAACAGCAACATAGACGACATGAACAATTAAACAACAGCAGACACGGTAGAAAACAGCAACATAGACGACATGAACAATAAAACAACGACAGACACGGTAGAAAACAGCAACATAGACGACATGAACAATAAAACAACAGCAGACACGGTAGAAAACAGCAACATAGACGACATGAACAATAAAACAACAGCAGACACGGTAGAAAACAGCAACATAGACGACATGAACAATAAAACAACGACAGACACGGTAGAAAACAGCAACATAGACGACATGAACAATAAAACAACAGCAGACACGGTAGAAAACAGCAACATAGACGACATGAAAACAACGACAGACACGGTAGAAAACAGCAACATAGACGACATGAACAATAAAACAACAACAGACACGGTAGAAAACAGCAACATAGACGACATGAACAATAAAACAACGACAGACACGGTAGAAAACAGCAACATAGACGACATGAACAATAAAACAACGACAGACACGGTAGAAAACAGCAACATAGACGACATGAACAATAAAACAACGACAGACACGGTAGAAAACAGCAACATAGACGACATGAACAATAAAACAACAACAGACACGGTAGAAAACAGCAACATAGACGACATGAACAATAAAACAACAACAGACACGGTAGAAAACAGCAACATAGACGACATGAACAATAAAACAACGACAGACACGGTAGAAAACAGCAACATAGACGACATGAACAATAAAACAACAGCAGACACGGTAGAAAACAGCAACATAGACGACATGAACAATAAAACAACGACAGACACGGTAGAAAACAGCAACATAGACGACATGAACAATAAAACAACAGCAGACACGGTAGAAAACAGCAACATAGACGACATGAACAATAAAACAACAGCAGACACGGTAGAAAACAGCAACATAGACGACATGAACAATAAAACAACGACAGACACGGTAGAAAACAGCAACATAGACGACATGAACAATAAAACAACAGCAGACACGGTAGAAAACAGCAACATAGACGACATGAACAATAAAACAACAGCAGACACGGTAGAAAACAGCAACATAGACGACATGAACAATAAAACAACGACAGACACGGTAGAAAACAGCAACATAGACGACATGAACAATAAAACAACAACAGACACGGTAGAAAACAGCAACATAGACGACATGAACAATAAAACAACGACAGACACGGTAGAAAACAGCAACATAGACGACATGAACAATAAAACAACGACAGACACGGTAGAAAACAGCAACATAGACGACATGAACAATAAAACAACGACAGACACGGTAGAAAACAGCAACATAGACGACATGAACAATAAAACAACAGCAGACACGGTAGAAAACAGCAACATAGACGACATGAACAATAAAACAACAGCAGACACGGTAGAAAACAGCAACATAGACGACATGAACAATAAAACAACGACAGACACGGTAGAAAACAGCAACATAGACGACATGAACAATAAAACAACGACAGACACGGTAGAAAACAGCAACATAGACGACATGAACAATAAAACAACAGCAGCGAAAGAAGTCAAATAACCGCAGCACAGCATCAACAACGACGATGGAAACGAAAACCAAAACAGTTACATTTGATTTGTCTAAACCGTGGGAACACAACTGTAGGGTAATGATTTGAGGGAAAGTTTACGGATTTCATCTGGAAAACTGGAAAATATAACCCACTCTACAAAATTCTAAAAAAATGTTGTAATCGGTTTGGCCCACTAGATGCCTCGAACTTTCCCAGAGAAGAGCGAGATGTAATAGAATCTGACCACAATAAACAGAACCGCTCGATTCTAGCCCGAGCCTCTTGAACTGGGGCTCCAGTTTTATTATCACAGGAGAGCCGCACTGCAAGCAAGCTTTTTATATCTCTCAATTCTATAAATAGTGACAATATATTTTAACTCAGTTGAGAACCCGATAAAATAATTTAATTATTGAATAATCTCTTTTCTTCCAGAATGGTTTATATTACGAGTTTGCTCTCTAATGTTATCTGATTTAAAAAAAAAAAAAGAAAAATTGTTTGAGCGTGTTTAATTCCAAGGTGCAGTCAGACACAGCATAACACATTGTTTTTCTCCCAGAAATCGACTTTCAACACGGTGATCTTTTTAAAGCTTTTATTTTTACTTATTTTTTTTAATTTATTTTTTTGTTCTGCTGTTTTCTTTACCCTCTTGTTGACCAGCGCCTCTCGCTCCTGTAGCTGATCAGAGTGACATGGCTATGGCCATTTGACTGTTTTTTTTATATATATAGCTGATTCGTATATATAAGTATATATATCCATTTTATAGACTAGCTCTAAATTTTTCATATATATATATATATATATATATATATATATATATATATATATATATATATTTATACAAATATAAGTATAGATATAAATATGTATCTATTATATACATTTACCTTTATATATATATATATATATATATATATATATATATATATATATATTTATAATTATATATAGAATATATAACAAAACTATAATTATCCAGATTTATCGTCTTAAAGGGGCCGATGTTTGTTCGTGTGACGTTGGATGGTTGGGAAGAGAGAGAGAGAGAGAGAGAGAGAGAGAGAGAGAGAGAGAGAGAGAGAGAGAGAGAGAGAGAGAGAGAGAGAGAGAGAGAGAGAGAGAGAGAGGGATAATAGTACGATAATTAAAGATATACGCACCCTATGAAGCACACACGTAAAGTCACAAGATGTGACTGCGACA
>JAWDGP010004096.1:0-55560 GCA_033675545.1 Elysia crispata | reverse complement strand
CTCTCATATACAATAGAGCAACACTCTCCTCTCATATACAATAGAGCAACACTCTCCTCTCATATACAATAGAGCAACACTCTTCTCTCATATACAATAGAGCAACACTCTTCCTCTCATATACAATAGAGCAACACTCTCTCCTCTCATATACAATAGAGCAACCACTCTCCCTCTCATATACAATAGAGCAACCTTCTCCTCTCATATACAATAGAGCAACCTTCTCCTCTCATATACAATAGAGCAACACTTCTCCTCTCATATACAATAGAGCAACCTTCTCCTCTCATATACAATAGAGCAACTTTCCTTCTCCTCTCTATATACAATAGAGCAACACTCTCCTCTCATATACAATAGAGCAACACCTTCTCCTCTCATATACAATAGAGCAACCTTCTCCTCTCATATACAATAGAGCAACACTCTCCTCTCATATACAATAGAGCAACCTTCTCTCCTCTCATATACAATAGAGCAACCCTCTCTCCTCTCATATACAATAGAGCAACCTTCTCTCCTCTCATATACAATAGAGCAACACTCTCCTCTCATATACAATAGAGCAACACTCTCCTCTCATATACAATAGAGCAACACTCTCCTCTCATATACAATAGAGCAACACTCTCCTCTCATATACAATAGAGCAACACTTCTCCTCTCATATACAATAGAGCAACACTCTCCTCTCATATACAATAGAGCAACACTCTCCTCTCATATACAATAGAGCAACACTCTCCTCTCATATACAATAGAGCAACCTTCTCCTCTCATATACAATAGAGCAACACTCTTCTCTCATATACAATAGAGCAACACTCTTCTCTCATATACAATAGAGCAACACTCTTCTCTCATATACAATAGAGCAACACTCTTCTCTCATATACAATAGAGCAACACTCTTCTCTCATATACAATAGAGCAACACTCTTCTCTCATATACAATAGAGCAACACTCTCCTCTCATATACAATAGAGCAACACTCTCCTCTCATATACAATAGAGCAACCTTCTCCTCTCATATACAATAGAGCAACACTCTCCTCTCATATACAATAGAGCAACCTTCTCCTCTCATATACAATAGAGCAACACTCTCCTCTCATATACAATAGAGCAACACTCTTCTCTCATATACAATAGAGCAACACTCTTCTCTCATATACAATAGAGCAACACTCTTCTCTCATATACAATAGAGCAACACTCTTCTCTCATATACAATAGAGCAAAACTCTCCTCTCATATACAATAGAGCAACCTTCTCCTCTCATATACAATAGAGCAACCTTCTCCTCTAATATACAATAGAGCAACCTTCTCCTCTCATATACAATAGAGCAACCTTCTCCTCTCATATACAATAGAGCAACCTTCTCCTCTCATATACAATAGAGCAACCTTCTCCTCTCATATACAATAGAACAACCTTCTCCTCTCATATACAATAGAGCAACCTTCTCCTCTCATATACAATAGAACAACCTTCTCCTCTCATATACAATAGAACAACCTTCTCCTCTCATATACAATAGAGCAACCTTCTCCTCTCATATACAATAGAACAACCTTCTCCTCTCATATACAATAGAGCAACCTTCTCCTCTCATATACAATAGAGCAACCTTCTCCTCTCATATACAATAGAGCAACCTTCTCCTCTCATATACAATAGAGCAACCTTCTCCTCTCATATACAATAGAGCAACCTTCTCCTCTCATATACAATAGAGCAACACTCTCCTCTCATATACAATAGAGCAACACTCTCCTCTCATATACAATACAGCAACACTCTTCTCTCATATACAATAGAGCAACACTCTTCTCTTATATACAATAGAACAACCTTCTCCTCTCATATACAATAGAGCAACCTTCTCCTCTCATATACAATTGAGCAACACTCTTCTCTCATATACAATAGAGCAACACTCTCCTCTCATATACAATAGAGCAACACTCTTCTCTCATATACAATAGAGCAACACACTTCTCTCATATACAATAGAGCAACACTCTTCTCTCATATACAATAGAGCAACACTCTTCTCTCATATTCAATAGAGCAACACTCTGCTCTCATATACAATAGAGCAACACTCTTCTCTCATATACAATAGAGCAACACTCTTCTCTTATATACAATAGAGCAACATTCTCCTCTCATATACAATAGAGCAACCTTCTCCTCTCATATACAATAGAGCAACCTTCTCCTCTCATAAACAATAGAGCAACACTCTCCTCTCATATACAATAGAGCAACACTCTTCTCTCATATACAATAGAGCAACACTCTTCTCTCATATACAATAGAGCAACACTCTCTTCTCATATACAATAGAGCAAAACTCTTCTCTCATATACAATAGAGCAACACTCTTCTCTCATATACAATAGAGCAACACTCTTCTCTCATATACAATAGAGCAACACTCTTCTCTCATATACAATAGAGCAACACTCTCCTCTCATATACAATAGAGCACCACTCTCCTCTCATATACAATAGAGCAACCTTCTCCTCTCATATACAATAGAGCAACACTCTCCTCTCATATACAATAGAGCAACACTCTTCTCTCATATACAAAAGAGCAACACTCTTCTCTCATATACAATAGAGCAACACTCTTCTCTCATATACAATAGAGCAACACTCTTCTCTCATATACAATAGAGCAACACTCTCCTCTCATATACAATAGAGCAACACTCTCCTCTCATATACAATAGAGCAACACTCTCCTCTCATATACAATAGAGCAACACTCTCCTCTCATATACAATAGAGCAACACTCTCCTCTCATATACAATAGAGCAACACTCTTCTCTCATATACAATAGAGCAACACTCTCCTCTCATATACAATAGAGCAACACTCTCCTCTCATATACAATAGAGCAACCTTCTCCTCTCATATACAATAGAGCAACACTCCTCTCATATACAATAGAGCAACCTTCTTCTCTCATACACAATAGAGCAACCTTCTCCTCTCATATACAATAGAGCAACCTTCTCCTCTCATATACAATAGAGCAACACTCTCCTCTCATATACAATAGAGCAACCACTCTCCTCTCATATACAATAGAGCAACACTCTCCTCTCATATACAATAGAGCAACACTCTCCTCTCATATACAATAGAGCAACCTTCTCCTCTCATATACAATAGAGCAACCTTCTCCTCTCATATACAATAGAGCAACCTTCTCCTCTCATATACAATAGAGCAACACTCTCTCCTCTCATATACAATAGAGCAACCTTCTCCTCTCATATACAATAGAGCAACCTTCTCCTCTCATATACAATAGAGCAACACTTTCTCCTCTCATATACAATAGAGCAACCTTCTCCTCTCATATACAATAGAGCAACACTCTCCTCTCATATACAATAGAGCAACACTCTCCTCTCATATACAATAGAGCAACACTTCTCCTCTCATATACAATAGAACAACCTTCTCCTCTCATATACAATAGAGCAACACTTCTCCTCTCATATACAATAGAGCAACACTCTTCTCCTCATATACAATAGAGCAACACTCTCCTCTCATATACAATAGAGCAACCTTCTCCTCTCATATACAATAGAGCAACACTCTCCTCTCATATACAATAGAGCAACACTCTCCTCTCATATACAATAGAGCAACCTTCTCCTCTCATATACAATAGAGCAACCTTCTCCTCTCATATACAATAGAGCAACACTCTCCTCTCATATACAATAGAGCAACCTTCTCCTCTCATATACAATAGAGCAACACTCTCCTCTCATATACAATAGAGCAACACTCTCTCCTCTCATATACAATAGAGCAACACTCTCCTCTCATATACAATAGAGCAACATTCTCCTCTCATATACAATAGAGCAACACTCTCCTCTCATATACAATAGAGCAACACTCTCCTCTCATATACAATAGAGCAACCTTCTCCTCTCATATACAATAGAGCAACCTTCTCCTCTCATATACAATAGAGCAACCTTCTCCTCTCATATACAATAGAGCAACCTTCTCCTCTCATATACAATAGAGCAACACTCCTCCTCTCATATACAATAGAGCAACCTTCTCCTCTCATATACAATAGAGCAACCTTCTCCTCTCATATACAATAGAGCACCACTCTCCTCTCATATACAATAGAGCAACACTCTTCTCTCATATACAATAGAACAACACTCTTCTCTCATATACAATAGAGCAACACTCTCCTCTCATATACAATAGAGCAACCTTTCTCCTCTCATATACAATAGAACAACCTTCTCCTCTCATATACAATAGAGCAACACTCTCCTCTCTCATATACAATAGAGCAACCTTCTCCTCTCATATACAATAGAACAACCTTCTCCTCTCATATACAATAGAGCAACACTTCTCCTCCTTCATATACAATAGAGCAACACTTCTCTCTCTCATATACAATAGAGCAACACTCTCCTCTCATATACAATAGAGCAACACTCTCCTCTCATATACAATAGAGCAACCTTCTCCTCTCATATACAATAGAGCAACACTCTCCTCTCATATACAATAGAGCAACACTCTCCTCTCATATACAATAGAGCAACACTCTTCTCTCATATACAATAGAGCAACACTCTTCTCTCATATACAATAGAGCAACCTTCTCCTCTCATATACAATAGAGCAACACTCTCCTCTCATATACAATAGAGCAACACTCTCCTCTCATATACAATAGAGCAACACTCTCCTCTCATATACAATAGAGCAACACTCTTCTCTCATATACAATAGAGCAACACTCTTCTCTCATATACAATAGAGCAACACTCTCCTCTCATATACAATAGAGCAACACTCTTCTCTCATATACAATAGAGCAACACTCTCCTCTCATATACAATAGAGCAACACTCTCCTCTCATATACAATAGAGCAACACTCTTCTCTCATATACAATAGAGCAACACTCTCCTCTCATATACAATAGAGCAACCTTCTCCTCTCATATACAATAGAGCAACCTTCTCCTCTCATATACAATAGAGCAACACTCTCCTCTCATATACAATAGAGCAACACTCTCCTCTCATATACAATAGAGCAACACTCTCCTCTCATATATACAATAGAGCAACACTCTTCTCTCATATACAATAGAGCAACACTCTCCTCTCATATACAATAGAGCAACACTCTTCTCTCATATACAATAGAGCAACACTCTCCTCTCATATACAATAGAGCAACCTTCTCCTCTCATATACAATAGAGCAACACTCTCCTCTCATATACAATAGAGCAACACTCTCCTCTCATATACAATAGAGCAACACTCTCCTCTCATATACAATAGAGCAACACTCTCCTCTCATATACAATAGAGCAACACTCTCCTCTCATATACAATAGAGCAACACTCTCCTCTCATATACAATAGAGCAACACTCTTCTCTCATATACAATAGAGCAACACTCTTCTCTCATATACAATAGAGCAACACTCTCCTCTCATATACAATAGAGCAACACTCTCCTCTCATATACAATAGAGCAACACTCTCCTCTCATATACAATAGAGCAACCTTCTCCTCTCATATACAATAGAGCAACACTCTCCTCTCATATACAATAGAGCAACACTCTCCTCTCATATACAATAGAGCAACCTTTTCCCTCTCTCATATACAAT
Organism: Elysia crispata; assembly: GCA_033675545.1. Lineage (NCBI taxonomy): Eukaryota > Metazoa > Mollusca > Gastropoda > Plakobranchidae > Elysia > Elysia crispata. Next base: position 49,848 of record JAWDGP010004096.1, on the reverse strand, counting down.
AGAGCAACCTTCTCCTCTCATATACAATAGAGCAACCTTCTCCTCTCATATACAATAGAGCAACCTTCTCCACTCTCATATACAATAGAGCAACCTTCTCCTCTCATATACAATAGAGCAACCTTCTCCTCTCATATACAATAGAACAGCAACCTTCTCCTCTCATATACAATAGAGCAACCTTCTCCTCTCATATACAATAGAGCAACCTTCTCCTCTCATATACAATAGAGCAACCTTCTCCTCTCATATACAATAGAGCAACCTTCTCCTCTCATATACAATAGAGCAACCTTCTCCTCTCATATACAATAGAGCAACCTTCTCCTCTCATATACAATAGAGCAACACTCTCCTCTCATATACAATAGAGCAACACTCTCCTCTCATATACAATAGAGCAACAATCTTCTCTCATATACAATAGAGCAACACTCTCCTCTCATATACAATAGAAAACATTCTCTTCTCTGATATACAATAGAGCAACACTCCTCTCATATACAATAGAGCAACATTCTCTCCTCTCATATACAATAGAGCAACACTCTCCTCTCATATACAATAGAGCAACACTCTCCTCTCATATACAATAGAGCAACACTCTCCTCTCATATACAATAGAGCAACACTCTTCTCTCATATACAATAGAACAACCTTCTCCTCTCATATACAATAGAACAACACTCTCCTCTCATATACAATAGAACAACCTTCTCCTCTCATATACAATAGAACAACCTTCTCCTCTCATATACAATAGAGCAACACTCTCCTCTCATATACAATAGAACAACCTTCTCCTCTCATATACAATAGAACAACCTTCTCCTCTCATATACAATAGAGCAACCTTCTCCTCTCATATACAATAGAGCAACACTCTCCTCTCATATACAATAGAGCAACACTCTTCTCCTCTTATATACAATAGAGCAACCTTCTCCTCTCATATACAAAAGAGCAACACTCTCCTCTCATATACAATAAGAGCAATCTTCTCCTCTTATATACAATAGAGCAACCTTCTCCTCTCATATACAATAGAGCAACACTCTCCTCTCATATACAATAGAGCAACCTTCTTCTCCTCTCATATACAATAGAAGCAACTTTCTCCTCTCATATACAATAGAACAACCTTCTCCTCTCATATACAATAGAGCAACCTTCTCCTCTCACCTACAATAGAGCAACCTTCTCCTCTCATATACAATAGAGCAACACTTCTCCTCTCACCTACAATAGAGCAACAATCTTCTCTCATATACAATAGAGCAACCTTCTCCTCTCACCTACAATAGAGCAACCTTCTCCTCTCATACCTACAATAGAGCAACCTTATTCTCTCATCTACAATAGAGCAACACTCTTCTCTCATATACAATAGAGCAACACTCTCCTCTCATATACAATAGAGCAACACTCTTCTCTTATATACAATAGAGCAACACTCTCCTCTCATATACAATAGAGCATCCTCTCATATACAATAAAGCAACCATCTCTCTCTCATATACAATAGAGCAACACTCTCCTCTCATATACAATAGAGCAACACTCTCCTCTCATATACAATAGAACAACCTTCTCCTCTCATATACAATAGAACAACCTTCTCCTCTCATATACAATAGAACAACCTTCTCCTCTCATATACAATAGAACAACCTTCTCCTCTCATATACAATAGAGCAACACTCTCCTCTCATATACAATAGAACAACCTTCTCTTCTCATATACAATAGAACAACCTTCTCCTCTCATATACAATAGAGCAACCTTCTCCTCTCATATACAATAGAGCAACACTCTCCTCTCATATACAATAGAGCAATCTTCTCCTCTTATATATACAATAGAGCAACCTTCTCCTCTCATATACAATAGAGCAACACTCTCCTCTCATATACAATAGAGCAATCTTCTCCTCTTATATACAATAGAGCAACCTTCTCCTCTCATATACAATAGAGCAACACTCTCCTCTCATATACAATAGAACAACCTTCTCCTCTCATATACAATAGAACAACTTTCTCCTCTCATATACAATAGAACAACCTTCTCCTCTCATCTACAATAGAGCAACCTTCTCTCTCTCACCTACAATAGAGCAACCTTCTCCTCTCACCTACAATAGAGCAACCTTCTCCTCTCATATACAATAGAGCAACAATCTTCTCTCATATACAATAGAGCAACCTTCTCCTCTCACCTACAATAGAGCAACCTTCTCCTCTCACCTACAATAGAGCAACCTTATTCTCTCTCTCATATACAATAGAGCAACACTCTTCTCTCATATACAATAGAGCAACACTCTCTCCTCTCATATACAATAGAGCAACACTCTCCTCTCATATACAATAGAGCAACACTCTTCTCTCATATACAATAGAGCAACACTCTTCTCTCATATACAATAGAGCAACACTCTTCTCTCATATACAATAGAGCAACACTCTTCTCTCATATACAATAGAGCAACACTCTTCTCTCATATACAATAGAGCAACACTCTTCTCTCATATACAATAGAGCAACACTCTTCTCTCATATACAATAGAGCAACACTCTTCTCTCATATACAATAGAGCAACACTCTTCTCTCATATACAATAGAGCAACAATCTTCTCTCATATACAATAGAGCAACAATCTTCTCTCATATACAATAGAGCAACAATCTCCTCTCATATACAATAGAGCAACACTCTCCTCTCATATACAATAGAGCAACATTCTCCTCTCATATACAAAAGAACAACACTCTCCTCTCATATACAATAGAACAACACTCTCCTCTCATATACAATAGAGCAACACTCTCCTCTCATATACAATAGAGCAACACTCTCCTCTCATATACAATAGAGCAACCTTCTCCTCTCATATACAATAGAGCAACATTCTCCTCTCATATACAATAGAGCAACACTCTCCTCTCATATACAATAGAACAACCTTCTCCTCTCATATACAATAGAACAACCTTCTCCTCTCATATACAATAGAGCAATCTTCTCCTCTCATATACAATAGAACAACCTTCTCCTCTCATATACAATAGAGCAACACTCTCCTCTCATATACAATAGAACAACCTTCTCCTCTCATATACAATAGAGCAACCTTCTCCTCTCATATACAATAGAGCAACCTTCTCCTCTCATATACAATAGAGCAACACTCTCCTCTCATATACAATAGAGCAACCTTCTCCTCTCATATACAATAGAACAACCTTCTCCTCTCATATACAATAGAACAACACTTCTCCTCTCATATACAATAGAACAACCTTCTCCTCTCATATACAATAGAACAACCTTCTCCTCTCATATACAATAGAACAACATTCTCCTCTCATATACAATAGAGCAACACTCTCCTCTCATATACAATAGAACAACCTTCTCCTCTCATATACAATAGAGCAACATTCTCCTCTCATATACAATAGAGCAACATTCTCCTCTCATATACAATAGAACAACACTCTCCTCTCATATACAATAGAGCAACACTTCTCCTCTCATATACAATAGAGCAACACTTCTCCTCTCATATACAATAGAGCAACATTCTCCTCTCATATACAATAGAGCAACACTTCTCCTCTCATATACAATAGAGCAACACTCTCCTCTCATATACAATAGAGCAACATTCTCCTCTCATATACAATAGAGCAACACTCTCCTCTCATATACAATAGAGCAACATTCTCCTCTCATATACAATAGAACAACACTCTCCTCTCATATACAATAGAGCAACACTCTCCTCTCATATACAATAGAGCAACACTTCTCCTCTCATATACAATAGAGCAACACTCTTCTCTCATATACAATAGAGCAACACTCTCCTCTCATATACAATAGAGCAACACTCTTCTCTCATATACAATAGAGCAACCTTCTCCTCTCATATACAATAGAGCAACACTCTTCTCTCATATACAATAGAGCAACACTCTCCTCTCATATACAATAGAGCAACACTCTCCTCTCATATACAATAGAGCAACACTCTCCTCTCATATACAATAGAGCAACACTCTCCTCTCATATACAATAGAGCAACACTCTCCTCTCATATACAATAGAGCAACACTCTCCTCTCATATACAATAGAGCAACACTCTTCTCTCATATACAATAGAGCAACACTCTCCTCTCATATACAATAGAGCAACACTCTCCTCTCATATACAATAGAGCAACACTCTCCTCTCATATACAATAGAGCAACACTCTCCTCTCATATACAATAGAGCAACACTCTCCTCTCATATACAATAGAGCAACACTCTCCTCTCATATACAATAGAGCAACCTTCTCCTCTCATATACAATAGAGCAACACTCTCCTCTCATATACAATAGAGCAACACTCTCCTCTCATATACAATAGAGCAACACTCTCCTCTCATATACAATAGAGCAACACTCTCCTCTCATATACAATAGAGCAACCTTCTCCTCTCATATACAATAGAGCAACCTTCTCCTCTCATATACAATAGAGCAACACTCTCCTCTCATATACAATAGAGCAACACTCTCCTCTCATATACAATAGAGCAACACTCTCCTCTCATATACAATAGAGCAACACTTCTCCTCTCATATACAATAGAGCAACACTCTCCTCTCATATACAATAGAGCAACACTCTCCTCTCATATACAATAGAGCAACCTTCTCCTCTCATATACAATAGAGCAACACTCTCCTCTCATATACAATAGAGCAACACTCTCCTCTCATATACAATAGAGCAACCTTCTCCTCTCATATACAATAGAGCAACCTTCTCCTCTCATATACAATAGAGCAACCTTCTCCTCTCATATACAATAGAGCAACACTCTCCTCTCATATACAATAGAGCAACCTTCTCCTCTCATATACAATAGAACAACACTCTCCTCTCATATACAATAGAGCAACCTTCTCCTCTCATATACAATAGAGCAACACTCTCCTCTCATATACAATAGAGCAACACTTCTCCTCTCATATACAATAGAGCAACACTCTCCTCTCATATACAATAGAGCAACCTTCTCCTCTCATATACAATAGAACAACACTCTCCTCTCATATACAATAGAGCAACACTCTCCTCTCATATACAATAGAGCAACACTCTCCTCTCATATACAATAGAGCAACATTCTCCTCTCATATACAATAGAGCAACACTCTCCTCTCATATACAATAGAGCAACACTCTCCTCTCATATACAATAGAGCAACACTCTCCTCTCATATACAATAGAGCAACACTCTCCTCTCATATACAATAGAGCAACACTCTCCTCTCATATACAATAGAGCAACACTCTCCTCTCATATACAATAGAGCAACACTCTCCTCTCATATACAATAGAGCAACACTCTCCTCTCATATACAATAGAGCAACACTCTCCTCTCATATACAATAGAGCAACACTCTCCTCTCATATACAATAGAGCAACACTCTCCTCTCATATACAATAGAGCAACACTCTTCCTCTCATATACAATAGAGCAACACTCTCCTCTCATATACAATAGAGCAACACTCTCCTCTCATATACAATAGAGCAACACTCTCCTCTCATATACAATAGAGCAACCTTCTCCTCTCATATACAATAGAGCAACCTTCTCCTCTCATATACAATAGAGCAACACTTCTCCTCTCATATACAATAGAACAACCTTCTCCTCTCATATACAATAGAGCAACCTTCTCCTCTCATATACAATAGAGCAACACTCTCCTCTCATATACAATAGAACAACCTTCTCCTCTCATATACAATAGAGCAACACTCTCCTCTCATATACAATAGAGCAACCTTCTCCTCTCATATACAATAGAGCAACCTTCTCCTCTCATATACAATAGAGCAACCTTCTCCTCTCATATACAATAGAGCAACCTTCTCCTCTCATATACAATAGAACAACACTCTCCTCTCATATACAATAGAGCAACCTTCTCCTCTCATATACAATAGAGCAACCTTCTCCTCTCATATACAATAGAGCAACCTTCTCCTCTCATATACAATAGAGCAACCTTCTCCTCTCATATACAATAGAGCAACCTTCTCCTCTCACCTACAATAGAGCAACCTTCTCCTCTCATATACAATAGAGCAACACTCTTCTCTCATATACAATAGAGCAACCTTCTCCTCTCATATACAATAGAGCAACCTTCTCCTCTCATCTACAATAGAGCAACACTCTCCTCTCATATACAATAGAGCAACACTCTCCTCTCATATACAATAGAGCAACACTCTTCTCTCATATACAATAGAGCAACAATCTTCTCTCATATACAATAGAGCAACACTCTTCTCTCATATACAATAGAGCAACACTCTTCTCTCATATACAATAGAGCAACACTCTTCTCTCATATACAATAGAGCAACCTTCTTCTCTCATATACAATAGAGCAACAATCTTCTCTCATATACAATAGAGCAACACTCTTCTCTCATATACAATAGAGCAACACTCTCCTCTCATATACAATAGAGCAACCTTCTCCTCTCATATACAATAGAGCAACACTCTTCTCTCATATACAATAGAGCAACAATCTCCTCTCATATACAATAGAACAACACTCTCCTCTCATATACAATAGAGCAACATTCTCCTCTCATATACAATAGAGCAACACTCTCCTCTCATATACAATAGAGCAACATTCTCCTCTCATATACAATAGAGCAACACTCTCCTCTCATATACAATAGAGCAACACTCTCCTCTCATATACAATAGAGCAACACTCTCCTCTCATATACAATAGAGCAACACTCTCCTCTCATATACAATAGAGCAACACTCTCCTCTCATATACAATAGAGCAACACTCTCCTCTCATATACAATAGAGCAACACTCTCCTCTCATATACAATAGAGCAACCTTCTCCTCTCATATACAATAGAGCAACATTCTCCTCTCATATACAATAGAGCAACATTCTCCTCTCATATACAATAGAGCAACACTCTCCTCTCACCTACAATAGAGCAACACTCTCCTCTCATATACAATAGAGCAACACTCTCCTCTCATATACAATAGAGCAACACTCTCCTCTCATATACAATAGAGCAACACTCTCCTCTCATATACAATAGAGCAACACTCTCCTCTCATATACAATAGAGCAACACTCTCCTCTCATATACAATAGAGCAACCTTCTCCTCTCATATACAATAGAGCAACCTTCTCCTCTCATATACAATAAGAACAACCTTCTCCTCTCATATACAATAGAACAACCTTCTCCTCTCATATACAATAGAGCAACACTCTCCTCTCATATACAATAGAGCAACACTCTCCTCTCATATACAATAGAACAACCTTCTCCTCTCATATACAATAGAACAACACTCTCCTCTCATATACAATAGAGCAACCTTCTCCTCTCATATACAATAGAGCAACACTCTCCTCTCATATACAATAGAGCAACACTCTCCTCTCATATACAATAGAGCAACCTTCTCCTCTCATATACAATAGAGCAACCTTCTCCTCTCATATACAATAGAGCAACACTTCTCCTCTCATATACAATAGAGCAACACTCTCCTCTCATATACAATAGAGCAACACTCTCCTCTCATATACAATAGAGCAACACTCTCCTCTCATATACAATAGAGCAACCTTCTCCTCTCATATACAATAGAGCAACACTCTCCTCTCATATACAATAGAACAACCTTCTCCTCTCATATACAATAGAACAACCTTCTCCTCTCATATACAATAGAACAACCTTCTCCTCTCATATACAATAGAGCAACCTTCTCCTCTCATATACAATAGAGCAACACTCTCCTCTCATATACAATAGAACAACCTTCTCCTCTCATATACAATAGAGCAACCTTCTCCTCTCATATACAATAGAGCAACACTCTCCTCTCATATACAATAGAGCAATCTTCTCCTCTCATATACAATAGAGCAACCTTCTCCTCTCATATACAATAGAGCAACACTCTCCTCTCATATACAATAGAGCAACCTTCTCCTCTCATATACAATAGAGCAACCTTCTCCTCTCATATACAATAGAGCAACACTCTCCTCTCATATACAATAGAGCAACCTTCTCCTCTCATATACAATAGAACAACCTTCTCCTCTCATATACAATAGAACAACCTTCTCCTCTCATATACAATAGAGCAACCTTCTCCTCTCACCTACAATAGAGCAACCTTCTCCTCTCACCTACAATAGAGCAACCTTCTCCTCTCATCTACAATAGAGCAACAATCTTCTCTCATATACAATAGAGCAACCTTCTCCTCTCATATACAATAGAGCAACCTTCTCCTCTCATATACAATAGAGCAACCTTATCCTCTCATCTACAATAGAGCAACACTCTTCTCTCATATACAATAGAGCAACACTCTCCTCTCATATACAATAGAGCAACACTCTTCTCTCATATACAATAGAGCAACAATCTTCTCTCATATACAATAGAGCAACACTCTCCTCTCATATACAATAGAACAACACTCTCCTCTCATATACAATAGAGCAACAATCTTCTCTCATATACAATAGAGCAACACTCTTCTCTCATTAACAATAGAGCAACAATCTCCTCTCATATACAATAGAGCAACACTCTCCTCTCATATACAATAGAGCAACCTTCTCCTCTCATATACAATAGAGCAACCTTCTCCTCTCATATACAATAGAACAACACTCTCCTCTCATATACAATAGAGCAACACTCTCCTCTCATATACAATAGAGCAACACTCTCCTCTCATATACAATAGAGCAACCTTCTCCTCTCATATACAATAGAACAACATTCTCCTCTCATATACAATAGAGCAACACTCTCCTCTCATATACAATAGAACAACCTTCTCCTCTCATATACAATAGAACAACCTTCTCCTCTCATATACAATAGAACAACCTTCTCCTCTCATATACAATAGAACAACCTTCTCCTCTCATATAAAATAGAGCAACACTCTCCTCTCATATACAATAGAACAACCTTCTCCTCTCATATACAATAGAACAACCTTCTCCTCTCATATACAATAGAGCAACCTTCTCCTCTCATATACAATAGAACAACACTCTCCTCTCATATACAATAGAGCAACCTTCTCCTCTCATCTACAATAGAACAACACTCTCCTCTCATATACAATAGAGCAACACTCTCCTCTCATATACAATAGAGCAACCTTCTCCTCTCATATACAATAGAGCAATCTTCTCCTCTCATATACAATAGAGCAACATTCTCCTCTCATATACAATAGAGCAACACTCTCCTCTCATATACAATAGAACAACACTCTCCTCTCATATACAATAGAGCAACATTCTCCTCTCATATACAATAGAGCAACACTCTCCTCTCATATACAATAGAGCAACATTCTCCTCTCATATACAATAGAGCAACACTCTCCTCTCATATACAATAGAGCAACATTCTCCTCTCATATACAATAGAGCAACCTTCTCCTCTCATATACAATAGAGCATCACATTCTCCTCTCATATACAATAGAGCAACACTCTCCTCTCATATACAATAGAGCAACACTCTCCTCTCATATACAATAGAGCAACACTCTCCTCTCATATACAATAGAACAACCTTCTCCTCTCATATACAATAGAGCAACACTCTCCTCTCATATACAATAGAGCAACACTCTCCTCTCATATACAATGAGAGCAACACTCTCCTCTCATATACAATAGAGCAACACTCTCCTCTCATATACAATAGAGCAACACTCTCCTCTCATATACAATAGAGCAACACTCTCCTCTCATATACAATAGAGCAACACTCTCCTCTCATATACAATAGAGCAACACTCTCCTCTCATATACAATAGAGCAACACTCTCCTCTCATATACAATAGAGCAACACTCTCCTCTCATATACAATAGAGCAACACTCTCCTCTCATATACAATAGAGCAACACTTCTCCTCTCATATACAATAGAGCAACACTCTCCTCTCATATACAATAGAGCAACACTCTCCTCTCATATACAATAGAGCAACACTCTCCTCTCATATACAATAGAGCAACACTCTCCTCTCATCTACAATAGAGCAACACTCTCCTCTCATATACAATAGAGCAACACTCTCCTCTCATATACAATAGAGCAACCTTCTCCTCTCATATACAATAGAGCAACACTCTCCTCTCATATACAATAGAGCAACCTTCTCCTCTCATATACAATAGAGCAACCTTCTCCTCTCATATACAATAGAGCAACACTTCTCCTCTCATATACAATAGAGCAACACTCTCCTCTCATATACAATAGAGCAACACTCTCCTCTCATATACAATAGAGCAACCTTCTCCTCTCATCTACAATAGAGCAACACTCTCCTCTCATATACAATAGAGCAACACTCTCCTCTCATCTACAATAGAGCAACACTCTCCTCTCATCTACAATAGAGCAACACTCTCCTCTCATATACAATAGAGCAACACTCTCCTCTCATATACAATAGAGCAACACTCTCCTCTCATATACAATAGAGCAACACTCTCCTCTCATATACAATAGAGCAACACTCTCCTCTCATCTACAATAGAGCAACACTCTCCTCTCATCTACAATAGAGCAACCTTCTCCTCTCATCTACAATAGAGCAACACTCTCCTCTCATATACAATAGAGCAACACTCTCCTCTCATATACAATAGAGCAACCTTCTCCTCTCATATACAATAGAGCAACACTCTCCTCTCATCTACAATAGAGCAACACTCTCCTCTCATATACAATAGAGCAACCTTCTCCTCTCATATACAATAGAGCAACACTCTCCTCTCATATACAATAGAGCAACACTCTCCTCTCATATACAATAGAGCAACCTTCTCCTCTCATATACAATAGAGCAACCTTCTCCTCTCATATACAATAGAGCAACACTCTCCTCTCATATACAATAGAGCAACCTTCTCCTCTCATATACAATAGAGCAACACTCTCCTCTCATATACAATAGAGCAACACTCTCCTCTCATATACAATAGAGCAACACTCTCCTCTCATATACAATAGAGCAACACTCTCCTCTCATATACAATAGAGCAACCTTCTCCTCTCATATACAATAGAGCAACACTCTCCTCTCATATACAATAGAGCAACACTCTCCTCTCATATACAATAGAGCAACACTCTCCTCTCATATACAATAGAGCAACACTCTCCTCTCATATACAATAGAGCAACACTCTCCTCTCATATACAATAGAGCAACACTCTCCTCTCATCTACAATAGAGCAACACTCTCCTCTCATATACAATAGAGCAACACTCTCCTCTCATATACAATAGAGCAACACTCTCCTCTCATCTACAATAGAGCAACACTCTCCTCTCATATACAATAGAGCAACACTCTCCTCTCATATACAATAGAGCAACACTCTCCTCTCATATACAATAGAGCAACACTCTCCTCTCATCTACAATAGAGCAACACTCTCCTCTCATATACAATAGAGCAACACTCTCCTCTCATCTACAATAGAGCAACCTTCTCCTCTCATCTACAATAGAGCAACCTTCTCCTCTCATCTACAATAGAGCAACACTCTCCTCTCATATACAATAGAGCAACACTCTCCTCTCATCTACAATAGAGCAACACTCTCCTCTCATATACAATAGAGCAACACTCTCCTCTCATCTACAATAGAGCAACACTCTCCTCTCATCTACAATAGAGCAACCTTCTCCTCTCATCTACAATAGAGCAACACTCTCCTCTCATATACAATAGAGCAACACTCTCCTCTCATATACAATAGAGCAACACTCTCCTCTCATCTACAATAGAGCAACACTTCTCCTCTCATATACAATAGAGCAACACTCTCCTCTCATCTACAATAGAGCAACCTTCTCCTCTCATCTACAATAGAGCAACCTTCTCCTCTCATATACAATAGAGCAACCTTCTCCTCTCATCTACAATAGAGCAACACTCTCCTCTCATCTACAATAGAGCAACACTCTCCTCTCATCTACAATAGAGCAACCTTCTCCTCTCATCTACAATAGAGCAACCTTCTCCTCTCATCTACAATAGAGCAACACTTCTCCTCTCATATACAATAGAGCAACACTTCTCCTCTCATATACAATAGAGCAACACTCTCCTCTCATCTACAATAGAGCAACCTTCTCCTCTCATCTACAATAGAGCAACACTCTCCTGCTCATCTACAATAGAGCAACCTTCTCCTCTCATCTACAATAGAGCAACCTTCTCCTCTCATATACAATAGAGCAACCTTCTCCTCTCATATACAATAGAGCAACACTCTCCTCTCATATACAATAGAGCAACACTCTCCTCTCATCTACAATAGAGCAACCTTCTCCTCTCATATACAATAGAGCAACACTCTCCTCTCATCTACAATAGAGCAACCTTCTCCTCTCATATACAATAGAGCAACCTTCTCCTCTCATATACAATAGAGCAACACTCTCCTCTCATATACAATAGAGCAACCTTCTCCTCTCATCTACAATAGAGCAACCTTCTCCTCTCATATACAATAGAGCAACACTCTCCTCTCATATACAATAGAACAACACTCTCCTCTCATATACAATAGAGCAACACTCTCCTCTCATATACAATAGAGCAACCTTCTCCTCTCATATACAATAGAGCAACCTTCTCCTCTCATATACAATAGAGCAACCTTCTCCTCTCATATACAATAGAGCAACACTCTCCTCTCATATACAATAGAGCAACCTTCTCCTCTCATATACAATAGAACAACCTTCTCCTCTCATATACAATAGAGCAACCTTCTCCTCTCATATACAATAGAGCAACACTCTCCTCTCATATACAATAGAGCAACACTCTCCTCTCATCTACAATAGAGCAACCTTCTCCTCTCATCTACAATAGAGCAACCTTCTCCTCTCATCTACAATAGAGCAACACTCTCCTCTCATCTACAATAGAGCAACCTTCTCCTCTCATATACAATAGAGCAACACTCTCCTCTCATCTACAATAGAGCAACCTTCTCCTCTCATATACAATAGAGCAACCTTCTCCTCTCATATACAATAGAGCAACACTCTCCTCTCATATACAATAGAGCAACACTCTCCTCTCATATACAATAGAGCAACCTTCTCCTCTCATATACAATAGAGCAACACTCTCCTCTCATATACAATAGAGCAACCTTCTCCTCTCATATACAATAGAGCAACCTTCTCCTCTCATATACAATAGAACAACACTCTCCTCTCATATACAATAGAGCAACCTCTCTCCTCTCATATACAATAGAGCAACCTTCTCCTCTCATATACAATAGAGCAACACTCTCCTCTCATATACAATAGAGCAACCTTCTCCTCTCATATACAATAGAGCAACCTTCTCCTCTCATATACAATAGAGCAACCTTCTCCTCTCATATACAATAGAGCAACACTCTCCTCTCATATACAATAGAGCAACACTCTCCTCTCATATACAATAGAGCAACACTCTCCTCTCATATACAATAGAACAACACTCTCCTCTCATATACAATAGAGCAACCTTCTCCTCTCATATACAATAGAGCAACCTTCTCCTCTCATATACAATAGAGCAACACTCTCCTCTCATATACAATAGAGCAACCTTCTCCTCTCATATACAATAGAGCAACCTTCTCCTCTCATATACAATAGAGCAACACTCTCCTCTCATATACAATAGAGCAACACTTCTCCTCTCATATACAATAGAGCAACACTCTCCTCTCATATACAATAGAGCAACCTTCTCCTCTCATATACAATAGAGCAACACTCTCCTCTCATATACAATAGAGCAACCTTCTCCTCTCATATACAATAGAGCAACCTTCTCCTCTCATATACAATAGAGCAACCTTCTCCTCTCATATACAATAGAGCAACACTCTCCTCTCATATACAATAGAGCAACACTCTCCTCTCATATACAATAGAGCAACACTCTCCTCTCATATACAATAGAGCAACCTTCTCCTCTCATATACAATAGAGCAACCTTCTCCTCTCATATACAATAGAGCAACCTTCTCCTCTCATATACAATAGAGCAACCTTCTCCTCTCATATACAATAGAGCAACACTCTCCTCTCATATACAATAGAGCAACACTCTCCTCTCATATACAATAGAGCAACCTTCTCCTCTCATATACAATAGAGCAACACTCTCCTCTCATATACAATAGAGCAACACTCTCCTCTCATATACAATAGAGCAACCTTCTCCTCTCATATACAATAGAGCAACCTTCTCCTCTCATATACAATAGAACAACCTTCTCCTCTCATATACAATAGAACAACCTTCTCCTCTCATATACAATAGAGCAACCTTCTCCTCTCATATACAATAGAGCAACCTTCTCCTCTCATATACAATAGAGCAACCTTCTCCTCTCATATACAATAGAGCAACACTTCTCCTCTCATATACAATAGAGCAACACTCTCCTCTCATATACAATAGAGCAACACTCTCCTCTCATATACAATAGAGCAACCTTCTCCTCTCATATACAATAGAACAACCTTCTCCTCTCATATACAATAGAGCAACCTTCTCCTCTCATATACAATAGAGCAACACTCTCCTCTCATATACAATAGAGCAACACTCTCCTCTCATATACAATAGAGCAACCTTCTCCTCTCATATACAATAGAGCAACACTCTCCTCTCATATACAATAGAACAACCTTCTCCTCTCATATACAATAGAGCAACCTTCTCCTCTCATATACAATAGAGCAACCTTCTCCTCTCATATACAATAGAACAACACTCTCCTCTCATATACAATAGAGCAACCTTCTCCTCTCATATACAATAGAGCAACCTTCTCCTCTCATCTACAATAGAGCAACACTCTCCTCTCATATACAATAGAACAACACTCTCCTCTCATATACAATAGAGCAACCTTCTCCTCTCATATACAATAGAGCACAACCTTCTCCTCTCATATACAATAGAGCAACCTTCTCCTCTCATATACAATAGAGCAACCTTCTCCTCTCATATACAATAGAGCAACCTTCTCCTCTCATATACAATAGAGCAACCTTCTCCTCTCATATACAATAGAGCAACCTTCTCCTCTCATATACAATAGAGCAACCTTCTCCTCTCATATACAATAGAGCAACCTTCTCCTCTCATATACAATAGAGCAACCTTCTCCTCTCATCTACAATAGAGCAACACTCTCCTCTCATATACAATAGAGCAACACTCTCCTCTCATATACAATAGAGCAACCTTCTCCTCTCATATACAATAGAGCAACCTTCTCCTCTCATATACAATAGAGCAACACTCTCCTCTCATCTACAATAGAGCAACCTTCTCCTCTCATCTACAATAGAGCAACCTTCTCCTCTCATATACAATAGAGCAACCTTCTCCTCTCATATACAATAGAGCAACCTTCTCCTCTCATATACAATAGAGCAACACTCTCCTCTCATATACAATAGAGCAACACTCTCCTCTCATATACAATAGAGCAACACTCTCTCCTCTCATATACAATAGAGCAACACTCTCCTCTCATATACAATAGAGCAACACTCTCCTCTCATATACAATAGAGCAACCTTCTCCTCTCATATACAATAGAGCAACACTCTCCTCTCATATACAATAGAGCAACCTTCTCCTCTCATATACAATAGAGCAACCTTCTCCTCTCATATACAATAGAGCAACACTCTCCTCTCATATACAATAGAGCAACACTCTCCTCTCATATACAATAGAGCAACACTCTCCTCTCATATACAATAGAGCAACACTCTCCTCTCATATACAATAGAGCAACACTCTCCTCTCATATACAATAGAACAACACTCTCCTCTCATATACAATAGAGCAACACTCTCCTCTCATATACAATAGAGCAACACTCTCCTCTCATATACAATAGAGCAACCTTCTCCTCTCATATACAATAGAGCAACCTTCTCCTCTCATATACAATAGAGCAACACTTCTCCTCTCATATACAATAGAGCAACACTCTCCTCTCATCTACAATAGAGCAACCTTCTCCTCTCATATACAATAGAGCAACACTCTCCTCTCATATACAATAGAGCAACCTTCTCCTCTCATATACAATAGAGCAACCTTCTCCTCTCATATACAATAGAGCAACCTTCTCCTCTCATATACAATAGAGCAACACTCTCCTCTCATATACAATAGAGCAACACTCTCCTCTCATATACAATAGAGCAACCTTCTCCTCTCATATACAATAGAGCAACCTTCTCCTCTCATATACAATAGAGCAACACTCTCCTCTCATATACAATAGAGCAACCTTCTCCTCTCATATACAATAGAGCAACACTCTCCTCTCATATACAATAGAGCAACACTCTCCTCTCATATACAATAGAGCAACCTTCTCCTCTCATATACAATAGAGCAACCTTCTCCTCTCATATACAATAGAGCAACACTTCTCCTCTCATATACAATAGAGCAACCTTCTCCTCTCATATACAATAGAGCAACACTCTCCTCTCATATACAATAGAGCAACCTTCTCCTCTCATATACAATAGAACAACCTTCTCCTCTCATATACAATAGAGCAACCTTCTCCTCTCATATACAATAGAGCAACCTTCTCCTCTCATATACAATAGAGCAACCTTCTCCTCTCATATACAATAGAGCAACCTTCTCCTCTCATATACAATAGAGCAACACTCTCCTCTCATATACAATAGAGCAACACTCTCCTCTCATATACAATAGAGCAACCTTCTCCTCTCATATACAATAGAGCAACCTTCTCCTCTCATATACAATAGAGCAACCTTCTCCTCTCATATACAATAGAGCAACCTTCTCCTCTCATATACAATAGAGCAACATTCTCCTCTCATATACAATAGAGCAACATTCTCCTCTCATATACAATAGAGCAACCTTCTCCTCTCATATACAATAGAGCAACACTCTCCTCTCATATACAATAGAGCAACATTCTCCTCTCATATACAATAGAGCAACCTTCTCCTCTCATATACAATAGAGCAACCTTCTCCTCTCATATACAATAGAGCAACCTTCTCCTCTCATATACAATAGAGCAACACTCTCCTCTCATATACAATAGAGCAACCTTCTCCTCTCATATACAATAGAACAACCTTCTCCTCTCATATACAATAGAGCAACCTTCTCCTCTCATATACAATAGAGCAACCTTCTCCTCTCATATACAATAGAGCAACCTTCTCCTCTCATATACAATAGAGCAACCTTCTCCTCTCATATACAATAGAGCAACCTTCTCCTCTCATATACAATAGAGCAACCTTCTCCTCTCATATACAATAGAGCAACACTCTCCTCTCATATACAATAGAGCAACACTCTCCTCTCATATACAATAGAGCAACACTCTCCTCTCATATACAATAGAACAACCTTCTCCTCTCATATACAATAGAACAACCTTCTCCTCTCATATACAATAGAACAACCTTCTCCTCTCATATACAATAGAACAACCTTCTCCTCTCATATACAATAGAGCAACACTCTCCTCTCATATACAATAGAGCAACACTCTCCTCTCATATACAATAGAGCAACACTCTCCTCTCATATACAATAGAGCAACACTCTCCTCTCATATACAATAGAACAACCTTCTCCTCTCATATACAATAGAACAACCTTCTCCTCTCATATACAATAGAGCAACCTTCTCCTCTCATATACAATAGAGCAACACTCTCCTCTCATATACAATAGAGCAACCTTCTCCTCTCATATACAATAGAGCAACACTCTCCTCTCATATACAATAGAGCAACACTCTCCTCTCATATACAATAGAACAACCTTCTCCTCTCATATACAATAGAACAACCTTCTCCTCTCATATACAATAGAGCAACCTTCTCCTCTCATATACAATAGAACAACCTTCTCCTCTCATATACAATAGAACAACCTTCTCCTCTCATATACAATAGAGCAACACTCTCCTCTCATATACAATAGAGCAAACTTCTCCTCTCATATACAATAGAGCAACCTTCTCCTCTCATATACAATAGAGCAACCTTCTCCTCTCATATACAATAGAGCAACACTCTCCTCTCATATACAATAGAACAACCTTCTCCTCTCATATACAATAGAACAACCTTCTCCTCTCATATACAATAGAACAACCTTCTCCTCTCATATACAATAGAACAACCTTCTCCTCTCATATACAATAGAGCAACACTCTCCTCTCATATACAATAGAGCAACCTTCTCCTCTCATATACAATAGAGCAACACTCTCCTCTCATATACAATAGAGCAACCTTCTCCTCTCATATACAATAGAGCAACCTTCTCCTCTCATATACAATAGAACAACCTTCTCCTCTCATATACAATAGAGCAACACTCTCCTCTCATATACAATAGAGCAACCTTCTCCTCTCATATACAATAGAGCAACCTTCTCCTCTCATATACAATAGAGCAACACTCTCCTCTCATATACAATAGAGCAACACTCTCCTCTCATATAACAATAGAGCAACATTCTCCTCTCATATACAATAGAACAACCTTCTCCTCTCATATACAATAGAGCAACACTCTCCTCTCATATACAATAGAGCAACACTCTCCTCTCATATACAATAGAGCAACATTCTCCTCTCATATACAATAGAACAACCTTCTCCTCTCATATACAATAGAACAACCTTCTCCTCTCATATACAATAGAGCAACCTTCTCCTCTCATATACAATAGAGCAACATTCTCCTCTCATATACAATAGAGCAACCTTCTCCTCTCATATACAATAGAGCAACCTTCTCCTCTCATATACAATAGAGCAACCTTCTCCTCTCATATACAATAGAGCAACCTTCTCCTCTCATATACAATAGAGCAACACTCTCCTCTCATATACAATAGAGCAACACTCTCCTCTCATATACAATAGAACAACCTTCTCCTCTCATATACAATAGAACAACCTTCTCCTCTCATATACAATAGAACAACCTTCTCCTCTCATATACAATAGAACAACCTTCTCCTCTCATATACAATAGAGCAACCTTCTCCTCTCATATACAATAGAGCAACACTCTCCTCTCATATACAATAGAGCAACACTCTCCTCTCATATACAATAGAGCAACCTTCTCCTCTCATATACAATAGAGCAACCTTCTCCTCTCATATACAATAGAGCAACCTTCTCCTCTCATATACAATAGAACAACCTTCTCCTCTCATATACAATAGAACAACCTTCTCCTCTCATATACAATAGAACAACCTTCTCCTCTCATATACAATAGAACAACCTTCTCCTCTCATATACAATAGAGCAACACTCTCCTCTCATATACAATAGAGCAACCTTCTCCTCTCATATACAATAGAGCAACACTTCTCCTCTCATATACAATAGAACAACCTTCTCCTCTCATATACAATAGAACAACCTTCTCCTCTCATATACAATAGAACAACCTTCTCCTCTCATATACAATAGAGCAACACTCTCCTCTCATATACAATAGAGCAACCTTCTCCTCTCATATACAATAGAACAACCTTCTCCTCTCATATACAATAGAGCAACACTCTCCTCTCATATACAATAGAGCAACCTTCTCCTCTCATATACAATAGAGCAACACTATCCTCTCATCTACAATAGAGCAACCTTCTCCTCTCATATACAATAGAGCAACCTTCTCCTCTCATATACAATAGAACAACCTTCTCCTCTCATATACAATAGAGCAACACTCTCCTCTCATATACAATAGAGCAACACTCTCCTCTCATATACAATAGAGCAACACTCTCCTCTCATATACAATAGAGCAACCTTCTCCTCTCATATACAATAGAGCAACCTTCTCCTCTCATATACAATAGAGCAACACTCTCCTCTCATATACAATAGAGCAACACTCTCCTCTCATATACAATAGAGCAACCTTCTCCTCTCACCTACAATAGAACAACCTTCTCCTCTCAACTACAATAGAACAACACTCTCCTCTCATCTACAATAGAGCAACACTCTCCTCTCATATACAATAGAGCAACACTCTCCTCTCATCTACAATAGAGCAACACTCTCCTCTCATCTACAATAGAGCAACACTCTCCTCTCATCTACAATAGAGTCAGCACTCTTCTCCGATCTACAATAGAGCAACCTTCTCCTCTCATATACAATAGAGCAACCTTCTCCTCTCATATACAATAGAGCAACCTTCTCCTCTCATCTACAATAGAGCAAGACTCTCCTCTCATCTACAATAGAGCAACACTCTCCTCTCATCTACAATAGAGTCAACACTCTTCTCTCATATACAATAGAGCAACCTTCTCCTCTCATCTACAATAGAGCAACACTCTCCTCTCATATACAATAGAGCAACCTTCTCCTCTCATCTACAATAGAGCAACACTCTCCTCTCATATACAATAGAGCAACCTTCTCCTCCCATCTACAATAGAGCAACACTCTCCTCTCATATACAATAGAGCAACCTTCTCCTCTCATCTACAATAGAGCAACACTCTCCTCTCAACTACAATAGAGCAACACTCTCCTCTCATCTACAATAGAGTCAACACTCTCCTCTCATCTACAATAGAGCAACCTTCTCCTCTCATATACAATAGAGCAACTTTCTCCTCTCATATACAATAGAGCAACCTTCTCCTCTCATTTACAATAGAGCAACCTTCTCCTCTCATCTACAATAGAGCAACACTCTCCTCTCATCTACAATAGAGCAACACTCTCCTCTCATCTACAATAGAGCACCACTCTCCTGCCCATCTACAATAGAGCAACCTTCTCCTCTCATCTACAATAGAGCAACCTTCTCCTCTCATCTACAATAGAGCAACACTCTCCTCTCATCTACAATAGAGCAACACTATAAACTCATCTAGAATAGAGCAACCTTCTCCTCCCATCTACAATAGAGCAACACTATCCTCTCATCTACAATAGAGCAACACCATCCTCTCATCTACAATAGAGCAACCTTCTCCTGCCCATCTACAATAGAGCAACACTCTCCTCTCATATACAATAGAGCAACACTCTCCTCTCATCTACAATAGAGTCAACACTCTTCTCTCATCTACAATAGAGCAACCTTCTCCTCTCATATACAATAGAGCAACACTATTCTCTCATCTACAATAGAGCAACCTTCTCCTCTCATCTACAATAGAGCAACCTTCTCCTCTCACCTACAATAAAACAACCTTCTCCTCTCATATACAATAGAGCAACACTCTCCTCTCATCTACAATAGAGCAACACTCTCCTCTCATCTACAATAGAGCAACACTCTCCTCTCATATACAATAGAGCAACACACTACTCTCATATACAATAGAGCAACACTCTCCTCTCATCTACAATAGACTCAACACTCTCCTCTCATCTACAATAGAGCAACCTTCTCCTCTCATATACAATAGAGCAACACTCTCCTCTCATATACAATAGAGCAACACTCTCCTCTCATATACAATAGAGCAACACTCTCCTCTCATATACAATAGAGCAACCTTCTCCTCTCATATACAATAGAGCAACCTTCTCCTCTCATATACAATAGAGCAACCTTCTCCTCTCATATACAATAGAGCAACCTTCTCCTCTCATATACAATAGAACAACCTTCTCCTCTCATATACAATAGAGCAACCTTCTCCTCTCATATACAATAGAACAACCTTCTCCTCTCATATACAATAGAGCAACCTTCTCCTCTCATATACAATAGAGCAACCTTCTCCTCTCATATACAATAGAGCAACACTCTCCTCTCATATACAATAGAGCAACCTTCTCCTCTCATATACAATAGAGCAACCTTCTCCTCTCATATACAATAGAGCAACACTCTCCTCTCATATACAATAGAGCAACCTTCTCCTCTCATATACAATAGAGCAACCTTCTCCTCTCATATACAATAGAGCAACCTTCTCCTCTCATATACAATAGAGCAACATTCTCCTCTCATATACAATAGAGCAACCTTCTCCTCTCATATACAATAGAGCAACCTTCTCCTCTCATATACAATAGAGCAACCTTCTCCTCTCATATACAATAGAGCAACCTTCTCCTCTCATATACAATAGAGCAACCTTCTCCTCTCATATACAATAGAGCAACCTTCTCCTCTCATATACAATAGAGCAACCTTCTCCTCTCATATACAATAGAGCAACATTCTCCTCTCATATACAATAGAACAACCTTCTCCTCTCATATACAATAGAGCAACCTTCTCCTCTCATATACAATAGAGCAACACTCTCCTCTCATATACAATAGAGCAACCTTCTCCTCTCATATACAATAGAGCAACATTCTCCTCTCATATACAATAGAGCAACACTCTCCTCTCATATACAATAGAGCAACACTCTTCTCTCATATACAATAGAGCAACACTCTCCTCTCATATACAATAGAGCAACACTCTCCTCTCATATACAATAGAGCAACACTCTCCTCTCATATACAATAGAGCAACATTCTCCTCTCATATACAATAGAACAACCTTCTCCTCTCATATACAATAGAACAACCTTCTCCTCTCATATACAATAGTACAACCTTCTCCTCTCATATACAATAGAACAACCTTCTCCTCTCACCTACAATAGAACAACCTTCTCCTGTAGATAGGGAGCTGTGTGCTCACTCTATTGTAGATAGAGAGGAGTGTGCTGTCTCTATTGTAGATAGGGAGAAGTGTGCTGGCTCTATTGTAGATAGACAGGAAGGTGCTGGCTCTACTGTAGATAGGAAGGAGGGTGCTGGCTCTATTGTAGATAGGGAGGAGTGTGCTGACTCTATTGTAGATAGGGAGAAGTGTGCTGACTCTATTGTAGATAGGGAGGAGTGTGCTGGCTCTATTGTAGATAGGGAGGAGTGTGCTGGCTCTATTGTAGATAGGGAGGAGTGTGCTGACTCTTTTGTAGATAGGGAGAAGTGTGCTGGCTCTATTGTAGATAGGGAGGAGTGTGCTGACTCTATTGTAGATAGGAAGGAGGGTGCTGGCTCTATTGTAGATAGGAAGGAGGGTGCTGACTCTATTGTAGATAGGGAGGAGTGTGCTGACTCTATTGTAGATAGGGAGGAGTGTGCTACCTCTATTGTAGATAGGGAGGAGTGTGCTGACTCTATTGTAGATAGGGAGAAGTGTGCTGACTCTATTGTAGATAGGGAGGAGTGTGCTGACTCTATTGTAGATAGGGAGAAGTGTGCTGGCTCTATTGTAGATAGGGAGGAGTGTGCTGACTCTATTGTAGATAGGGAGGAGTGTGCTGACTCTATTGTAGATAGGGAAAAGTGTGCTGACTCTATTGTAGATAGGGAGAAGTGTGCTGACTCTATTGTAGATAGGGAGGAGTGTGCTGACTCTATTGTAGATAGGGAGGAGTGTGCTGACTCTATTGTAGATAGGGAGAAGTGTGCTGACTCTATTGTAGATAGGGAGAAGTGTGCTGACTCTATTGTAGATAGGGAGGAGTGTGCTGACTCTATTGTAGATAGGGAGAAGTGTGCTGGCTCTATTGTAGATAGGGAGGAGTGTGCTGACTCTATTGTAGATAGGGAGGAGTGTGCTGACTCTATTGTAGATAGGAAGGAGGGTGCTGGCTCTATTGTAGATAGGGGAGGAGTGTGCTGACTCTATTGTAGATAAGCAGGAATGTGCTGGCTCTATTGTAGATAGGGAGGAGTGTGCTGACTCTATTGTAGATAGGGAGGAGTGTGCTGACTCTATTGTAGATAGGGAGGAATGTCCTGGCTCTATTGTAGATAGGCAGGAATGTGCTGACTCTATTGTAGATAGGGAGGAGTGTTCTGACTCTATTGTAGATAGGGAGGAGTGTGCTGACTCTATTGTAGATAGGGAGGAGTGTGCTGACTCTATTGTAGATAGGGAGGAGTGTGCTGACTCTATTGTAGATAGGGAGGAGTGTGCTGACTCTATTGTAGATAGGGAGGAATGTGCTGACTCTATTGTAGATAGGGAGGAGTGTGCTGACTCTATTGTAGATAGGGAGGAGTGTGCTGACTCTTCTGTAGATAGGGAGGAGTGTGCTGACTCTATTGTAGATAGGGAGGAGTGTGCTGGCTCTATTGTAGATAGGGAGGAGTGTGCTGACTCTATTGTAGATAGGGAGGAGTGTGCTGACTCTATTGTAGATAGGCAGGAATGTGCTGACTCTATTGTAGATAGGGAGGAGTGTGCTGACTCTATTGTAGATAGGCAGGAATGTGCTTGACTCTATTGTAGATAGGGAGGAGTGTGCTGACTCTATTGTAGATAGGGAGGAGTGTGCTGACTCTATTGTAGATAGGGAGGAGTGTGCTGACTCTATTGTAGATAGGGAGGAGTGTGCTGACTCTATTGTAGATAGGGAGGAGTGTGCTGACTCTATTGTAGATAGGGAGGTGTGTGCTGACTCTATTGTAGATAGGGAGGAGTGTGCTGACTCTATTGTAGATAGGCAGGAATGTGCTGACTCTATTGTAGATAGGGAGGAGTGTGCTGACTCTATTGTAGATAGGCAGGAGTGTGCTGGCTCTATTGTAGATAGGGAGGAGTGTGCTGACTCTATTGTAGATAGGGAGGAGTGTGCTGACTCTATTGTAGATAGGGAGGAGATGTGCTGACTCTATTGTAGATAGGGAGGAATGTGCTGACTCTATTGTAGATAGGGAGGAGTGTGCTGACTCTATTGTAGATAGGCAGGAATGTGCTGACTCTATTGTAGATAGGGAGGAGTGTGCTGACTCTATTGTAGATAGGGAGGAATGTGCTGACTCTATTGTAGATAGGGAGAAGTGTGCTGACTCTATTGTAGATAGGCAGGAATGTGCTGACTCTATTGTAGATAGGGAGAAGTGTGCTGACTCTATTGTAGATAGGCAGGAATGTGCTGACTCTATTGTAGATAGGGAGAAGTGTGCTGCTGACTCTATTGTAGATAGGGAGAAGTGTGCTGACTCTATTGTAGATAGGGAGGAGTGTGCTGACTCTATTGTAGATAGGGAGGAGTGTGCTGACTCTATTGTAGATAGGGAGAAGTGTGCTGACTCTATTGTAGATAGGGAGGAGTGTGCTGACTCTATTGTAGATAGGGAGGAGTGTGCTGACTCTATTGTAGATAGGGAGAAGTGTGCTGACTCTATTGTAGATAGGGAGGAGTGTGCTGACTCTATTGTAGATAGGGAGGAGTGTGCTGACTCTATTGTAGATAGGGAGGAGTGTGCTGACTCTATTGTAGATAGGGAGGAGTGTGCTGACTCTATTGTAGATAGGGAGAAGTGTGCTGACTCTATTGTAGATAGGGAGAAGTGTGCTGACTCTATTGTAGATAGGGAGAAGTGTGATGACTATATTGTAGATAAGGAGGAGTGTGCTGACTCTATTGTAGATAGGGAGGAGTGTGCTGACTCTATTGTAGATAGGGAGGAGTGTGCTGACTCTATTGTAGATAGGAAGGAGGGTGCTGGCTCTATTGTAGATAGGGAGGAGTGTGCTGACTCTATTGTAGATAGGCAGGAATGTGCTGGCTCTATTGTAGATAGGGAGGAGTGTGCTGACTCTATTGTAGATAGGGAGGAGTGTGCTGACTCTATTGTAGATAGGGAGGAATGTGCTGGCTCTATTGTAGATAGGCAGGAATGTGCTGACTCTATTGTAGATAGGGAGGAGTGTGCTGGCTCTATTGTAGATAGGGAGGAGTGTGCTGACTCTATTGTAGATAGGGAGGAGTGTGCTGACTCTATTGTAGATAGGGAGGAGTGTGCTGACTCTATTGTAGATAGGGAGAAGTGTGCTGACTCTATTGTAGATAGGGAGGAGTGTGCTGACTCTATTGTAGATAGGGAGGAGTGTGCTGACTCTATTGTAGATAGGGAGGAGTGTGCTGACTCTATTGTAGATAGGAGAGGAGTGTGCTGACTCTATTGTAGATAGGGAGGAGTGTGCTGACTCTATTGTAGATAGGGAGGAGTGTGCTGACTCTATTGTAGATAGGGAGGAGTGTGCTGACTCTATTGTAGATAGGCAGGAATGTGCTGACTCTATTGTAGATAGGGAGGAGTGTGCTGACTCTATTGTAGATAGGGAGGAATGTGCTGACTCTATTGTAGATAGGCAGGAATGTGCTGACTCTATTGTAGATAGGGAGGAGTGTGCTGACTCTATTGGCCAGATAGGGAGGAGTATGTGCTGCCTGGACTGCTATTGTAGATAGGGAGGAGTGTGCTGACTCTATTGTAGATAGGGAGGAGTGTGCTGACTCTATTGTAGATAGGGAGGAGTGTGCTGACTCTATTGTAGATAGGGAGAAGTGTGCTGACTCTATTGTAGATAGGGAGGAGTGTGCTGACTCTATTGTAGATAGGGAGGAATGTGCTGGCTCTATTGTAGATAGGCAGGAATGTGCTGACTCTATTGTAGATAGAGAGGAGTGTGCTGACTCTATTGTAGATAGGGAGGAGTGTGCTGACTCTATTGTAGATAGGGAGGAGTGTGCTGACTCTATTGTAGATAGGGAGGAGTGTGCTGACTCTATTGTAGATAGGGAGGAGTGTGCTGGCTCTATTGTAGATAGGGAGGAGTGTGCTGACTCTATTGTAGATAGAGAGGAGTGTGCTGACTCTATTGTAGATAGGGAGGAGTGTGCTGACTCTATTGTAGATAGGGAGAAGTGTGCTGACTCTATTGTAGATAGGGAGGAGTGTGCTGACTCTATTGTAGATAGGGAGGAGTGTGCTGACTCTATTGTAGATAGGGAGGAGTGTGCTGACTCTATTGTAGATAGGGAGGAGTGTGCTGGCTCTATTGTAGATAGGGAGGAGTGTGCTGACTCTATTGTAGATAGGGAGGAGTGTGCTGACTCTATTGTAGATAGGGAGGAGTGTGCTGACTCTATTGTAGATAGGGAGGAGTGTGCTGACTCTATTGTAGATAGGGAGGAGTGTGCTGACTCTATTGTAGATAGGGAGCTGTGTGCTGACTCTATTGTAGATAGGGAGGAGTGTGCTGACTCTATTGTAGATAGGGAGGAATGTGCTGACTCTATTGTAGATAGGGAGGAGTGTGCTGACTCTATTGTAGATAGGGAGGAGTGTGCTGACTCTATTGTAGATAGGGAGGAGTTTGTTGGCTCTATTGTAGATAGGGAGGAGTTTGTTGGCTGTATTGTAGATAGGAAGGAGTGTGCTGACTCTATTGTAGATAGGGAGGAGTGTGCTGACTCTTTTGTAGATAGGGAGGAGTTTGTTGGCTCTTATTGTAGATAGGAAGGAGTGTGCTGACTCTATTGTAGATAGGGAGGAGGGTGTCTGACTCTATTGTAGATAGGGAGGAGGATGCTGACTCTATTGTAGATAGGGAGGAGGGTGTCTACTCTATTGTAGATAGGGAGGAGGATGCTGACTCTATTGTAGATAGGGAGGAGGGTGCTGTACTCTATTGTAGATAGGTAGGAGGATGCTCACTCTATTGTAGATAGGGAGGAGGGTGCTGACTCTATTGTAGATAGGGAGGAGTGTGCTGACTCTATTGTAGATAGGAGGAGTGTGCTGGCTCTATTGTAGATAGGGAGGAGTGTGCTGACTCTATTGTAGATAGGGAGGAGTGTGCTGACTCTATTGTAGATAGGGAGGAGTGTGCTGACTCTATTGTAGATAGGGAGGAGTGTGCTGACTCTATTGTAGATAGAGAGGAGTGTGCTGACTCTATTGTAGATAGGGAGGAGTGTGCTGACTCTATTGTAGATAGGGAGGAGTGTGCTGACTCTATTGTAGATAGGGAGGAGTGTGCTGACCCTATTGTAGATAGGGAGGAGGGTGCTGACTCTATTGTAGATAGGGAGGAGTGTGCTGACTCTATTGTAGATAGGGAGGAGTGTGCTGACTCTATTGTAGATAGGGAGGAGTGTGCTGACTCTATTGTAGATAGGGAGGAGTGTGCTGACTCTATTGTAGATAGGGAGGAGTGTGCTGACTCCTATTGTAGATAGGGAGGAGTGTGCTCACTCTATTGTAGATAGAGAGGAGTGTGCTGACTCTATTGTAGATAGGGAGGAGGGTGCTGACTCTATTGTAGATAGGGAGGAATGTGCTGACTCTATTGTAGATAGGGAGGAGGGTGCTGACTCTATTGTAGATAGGAGGAGGGTGCTGACTCTATTGTAGATAGGGAGGAGTGTGCTGACTCTATTGTAGATAGGGAGGAGTGTGCTGACTCTATTGTAGATAGGGAGGAGTGTGCTGACTCTATTGTAGATAGGGAGGAGTGTGCTGGCTCTATTGTAGATAGGGAGGAGTTTGCTGACTCTATTGTAGATAGGGAGGAGTGTGCTGACTCTATTGTAGATAGGGAGGAGTGTGCTGACTCTGTTGTAGATAGGGAGGAGTGTGCTGACTCTATTGTAGATAGGGAGGAGTGTGCTGACTCTATTGTAGATAGGGAGCTGTGTGCTCTACTCTATTGTAGATAGAGAGGAGTGTGCTGTCTCTATTGTAGATAGGGAGGAGGGTGCTGACTCTATTGTAGATAGGGAGGAGGATGCTGACTCTATTGTAGATAGGGAGGAATGTGCTGACTCTATTGTAGATAGGGAGGAGTGTGCTTCCTCTATTGTAGATAGGGAGGAGGGTGTCTGACTCTATTGTAGATAGGGAGGAGGGTGCTGACTCTATTGTAGATAGGGAGGAGGGTGCTGACTCTATTGTAGATAGGGAGGAGGGTGCTGACTCTATTGTAGATAGGGAGGAGGGTGTCTACTCTATTGTAGATAGGGAGGAGGATGCTGACTCTATTGTAGATAGGGAGGAGGGTGCATTATAAACATGCACTAAGAAGAAAATGAAGCAGGGGACACGCGGTTGTAGTCTGCCTGACAGGTGATTGATCATCGATCCACCCACTAATTGTGGACGTCTGTAATAGGCCCTGGGAGAAAATTAAGTTGCCGCTTTTTGTTTTATTTTAACAGCCATTGAAGATACTAATATTTAAAAAGCTACTGTAGCTAATTATTCAAGATTTAATTGTTCTCTTCAATGCTGCCTTATCTTATCTCTCGAAAAGCAATAGTGGTTCATATACAAAGTTTTCACAGGGCGGCAGTTGTACATCTGCACCTCACACAATTACCTGCAGGAAGGCAATGATTGTAGATATGTAACATCGCATATAAATGTATTTTATATTTCAAAATTTTTAAGCGGTCTATTGTGAGGCTGTATCTTTGGATTTTTTGTGGATCTGCAAATTAAGCTGGTAATTTCGCAGGTTTTTTTTTAGTTTCTAGCTTCACGGATAAGAAAGTTATAAAGAAGTAAAGTATATTTGCGCATTTTTTGGCCATTGGTGGGCAGTTGCAGATTATCATTATGATTTAAGTCTCTCTTCTTGAGAGAAAATCACTTAGCAGTCTGAAATGAAACCGTCAGTATTAATCTGATGGGATTTTGCAATGAAATTCGATAATTTTGCCCTTTATTTGATGTTTCTAGCTTCACGGAGAGAGGAGTTATGAATTAAAGGTAAATATTAACTGTGATCTGTTGATCATCAACGTTAGCTATGACTCTCTTCCATCAAAAATATTCCCTTCTCTGCTTGTCATGCCACAGTAATGATTAAATTCATGTGATATTGCGATAATAGCCAATAATTTTGCAGTTTATTTAAAGTTCCTAGCTTTAATGTAAACAAAGTTATGAACAAGTAAACATTATTCACTTTGACATCTACGTTACATCTCCCACTGGCTGAGTCGGGGCGTGGCGCTTGGCCCGTCAGTTGAAACAATAATCTAAACAGACGAATCAGAGCAATATCACCAAAACAGCTAATGTCATTTCTTGATGACAAGGATTCCAGGAAGATGTTCACTTCTGGGATGAAGTTACTAAACTTGGTATTGTTTTTCTTCCTCAAAGGTAGTCTTTATTGGAGGGAACAGTCTAAGTTTTCTATTTTTAGATCACATGTTTCAAAGGTTGAGTAGTATACAGAATGGGGGTTCTGGAACAGCTTGCATGTTGGCCGGGCGGTTTTCACCTACATCAATAATTGCCCCAATTGTGCATGTAGGCCGGGCGCTTTTTGCGCATATAAGGTCGGGGTAATTGCTCGCGTAGGCCGTAGGGTTCTGGCGCAGCTTGTTAGATGTGGGCCGTAGGGCCGGGAAGGGCCCGCCCCACTTCCTGGCGGGCCCCCAACCCATGCTGTGATGCAACATTGAAGACCCCTATCCGTAGATGCATCAACAAACACCAATCTTTTAAAGGTAAACAATTTCTAGAGTATAGACAAGATCTACCATGAGGGGGTCAAACAACTGTGAGTGGCTATTGTTGGGAACAGTGGAGGTGTGCGGTAAGAGCTGCATGGGGAAATACTGCAGCGTCCACAATGCCCGAATAGCTAAGGGCGGCGGCACGACTGCATGCACTGTTTGTGGCAAGGGCGTGAAAAAACCGGTTTATGCTGTGTAAAGGTTGTGGATATACCAAAACTTGGATGCGCATCTGGCAAAGGGAACACATTGCTTTCTTGGCAGTGGTTAAACGCCTAGCCACTATAGAAATTTAGGTATACCTATCGCAGAGGTTCAATTTTAGCCACAATATTTTTTTATTTAGACGGATTTATATATTAGGTATATAAATCCAGAATGGTGACTATGAACGAATACATAGAGCAACTACTGGCAGAGATGCCCGAATCGACACTCCAGGCCCGGAACATCCTGGACGAGCCCATTCCCGAGGCTGCGAAAGGACGCTTGTTGAAGCCTCTGAAGCCTCGAAAATATCGACCTTCCCCTCCACCACGCAGAAAGAAGGCCGCCAAGAGACGGGCCATTGCGGGAGAAATTTGACCCTATTCCCCGCCAAAAGGCCCGGAACATCTTAGATGATCCCATTCCCGAGGCTTGAAAGGGCGATTGTTGGAAGCCTCTACAGCCTCGGAAATATCGACCTCCCCCTCGCAAGGCAAAAGAGAGGAAGGCCATCGAGGAATTCGGACCCAATCACTCACCACAAGGTCCTGAGACCTTTGAAGGACTACCAGGATGAGATCCAGGGCTTGTTTGCAGAGAACAAGACGGACGAACTCACCTTCAGACAAACACCTTGGGCGCTCAGAAATTTCTTGAGAGGTTGGCAGCTGGATGTGCCCCGGAGGCATCCGCAAGGTGCTGACCCCAGGGCTTTCCTCGAGAGTGCAGAATCCCAGATCCGCAAGAAGCTCGAGGAGGAGCTCAGAGCCCTCGGAGGGGGTTGAAATTCCAGCTGGCTCTCAAGGTGGGTCTCGTGAAGGTCAACCCAGATGGCAGTGAGGAATACACAGATCCTGTTCTACGCCACAAACAGGAGGCCGTCCTCCAGAAAAGTGAGATCAAGGCGGCCCTCCAACAAGCATTCCCAAGGCTGCTGGAAACCCTCGAAAAGTGGACCCAGAGAGGATCTGGGTGGGCTGTAGATCAGGTTCACACCCTTTGGCTAGACATCGCCCGATATCAGCCCCTTCGGGGCGGTTCCTACATCCCACTACCAGCGGCGGTGAAAAATAAGAAGGCAGTGGTCAACGTGAAAAACAGGGATGACCACTGCCTGCGATGGGCCCTTCGGTCTGCCCTGTTTCAAGTTGCAAAAGAACCACAGAGACCAACCAAATACCCAACTGCAGATGGCCTAGACTTCACCGGCATCGAGGCCCCCACACCCATCTCTCAGATCGGCATGGTGGAGTGCCAGAACAACCTCGCCATCAACGTGTTCGGTTTGGACAAGGGGGTGATCGTACACCGCCTCAGCAAGCAACCAGAAGACATGCCCAGGACAAATCTGATGCTGATTGAGAAGGCCGACAAGTTCCACTACACCTGGATCAAGAACCTCAACCGCCTCCTCTATGACCAGAGCAAACACAGAGAGAAGAAGCACTTCTGCGAGCGCTGTCTCCATGGCTATTCCAGGGAAGACCTGCTGGAGGACCACAAGCCAGCCAGGGAATCGGCTGCCAGGGTGGAGATGCCTGAGGAGGGCAAGAACACGCTCACCTTCCAGAACCACCAAAGGCAGCTGCCGGCGCCATACATTATCTACGCCGACTTTGAGGCCCTCACCACTAAAATTGAGGGACCCGAGCTAAACCCCAACGAAAGCAACACCCGGAGGACACAACACCACGAGGCATGCAGCTACTGCTATGTTAAGGTGCGGTGCGACGGACAGACAGAGGCGCCTGTCGAATACCGGGGGCCAGACGCAGCAGAACACTTCCTCCGAGCTCTCCAAGAGGAGGAGCGTGGGATTAAGGGAGTGCTGGCGAACCCTCAAAACATTAGAATGACCAGCTCAGACTGGGAGAGCCACAGGACCGCGCGCAGGGACCACTGCCACATCACCGGTAAGTACCGGGGAGCCGCTCACAACGCCTGCAATCTCAAACTGCGGCTCAACCCCAAAACCACTACCATCCCTGTGGTCTTCCACAACCTCCGGGGGTACGACAGCCACCTACTGATGCAGGCGATATCCAAGGTGGAGGGGCGGATGAGCTGCATCCCCAACAACACCGAGAAGTACATCAGCTTCTCCCTAGGGCAGCTGCGCTTTATCGACAGCGCACAGTTCTTACTAGCCTCCCTCAGCAAGCTGGTAGCTGCAAATAAGCCCGAGACCTTCCAGATCACAGCCCGCTATGAGCCAGACCAGCACAAGCGCGGACTGCTCATGCGAAAGGGCGTGTACCCCTATGAGTACGTAGACTCCTGGGGGCGTTTCGAGGAGACCCAGCTTCCACCGAAGGAGGCCTTCTACTCCAAGCTCTCGGATGAGAATATCAGCGACAGTGACTACGGGCATGCTCAGAGGGTCTGGGAGACCTTTGGGTGTAAAACCCTGGGCAACTACACCGACCTCTACTGCCGTACCGACGTGCTGCTCCTTGCTGATGTCTTTGAGACCTTTCGAAAGACCTCCCAGAAACAATACGGACTGGACCCGGCGCACTATTACACCAGCCCCGGCCTATCTTGGGATGCCCTCCTCAAGAAGACTAAAGTAGAGCTGGAGCTGATCACAGACTACGACCAGCATCTCTTCATCGAAAAAGGAATGCGGGGCGGCATCTCGATGGTGTCTAAGCGCCACGCCAGGGCGAACAACCCCGCAGTAGAGGGCTATGACCCGGAGAAGCCCAACAGCCACATACTCTACCTCGACGCGAACAACCTGTACGGGTGGGCCATGAGCCAGCCCCTGCCAACCGGTGGCTTCCGGTGGGTAGAAGACTGCGATGGGCTGGCTGGCACAATAAAAGACCAACCGGCCGACGGGGCCGAGGGCTATATCCTCGAGGTGGACCTGGAGTACCCCCAGGAGCTTCAAGATGAGCACAACGCTTACCCACTCGGTCCAGAGCGCATGGTGGTTCAGAAATAGTGGATGTCGGAGTACCAGCATGGCCTCCTGGGCGCAGGGGTGGCGCCCGCCGAGGTCGAAAAGCTGGTACCCAACCTCCGCGACAAGGAACGCTATGTGCTCCACTACCGAAACCTCCAGCTTTACTTGTCACTTGGGATGCGTGTGAAGAATATTCACCGCGCTCTGCGCTTTGAGCAGAGCCCCTGGATGGAGCCCTACATCAGGATGAACACCGAACTGCGAAAGCAGGCTACCAGCGCCTTCGAGAAGGACCTCTACAAGCTGATGAACAACAGCGTCTTCGGTAAAACCATGGAGAACCTGCGCAAGCGGGTGAATGTGAAGCTGGTGCGCTCACACGAGGAAGACAAGCTGCGCCGTCTCATCGCCAGCCCCGCCTTCGCCAGAGCCAACATCTTCGACGACGACCTCGCCGCCATTCAGGTCCACAAGAGCCGTCTGGTCCTCAACCGCCCCGTATACGTGGGCATGAGCATCCTCGACCTCTCGAAGACCCTCATGTACGAATTCTATTACAACCAGATGAAGGGCTAGTACGGAGAGCGGTGCCAGCTCCTCTACACCGACACCGACAGCCTTCTCCTATGGTGGCGCTCTGATCGGAGGACGTCCATGCCGTGGCGGAAGGTCTTCTTCTTAAAGAGAGCCTCCCTATACTGCTCATGCCTGATGTGCTTCTCTACAACGTATCTTTTCACGCCCTTGGCTTTCTTGATGTCCTTGTCCCCGTTAGCCTCAAGGATGCTGTACATCTTGGGGCGCATCCCGACATACTCGGCAATGGGGCGCCCGGCACATTCGTCCGTCATCTTCCTGACAACCTTTTTGTTTTCAACGCTATGCAGAGGGTGCTCGCGTGGGTAGTCGGATGTGTCGTATCGACCTGCGTGCTGGCCCATGTCCCGATAGACGTACTCCGTCTGGATCTCAAGGAAAAGGCTGTCGGTGTCGGTGTAGAGGAGCTGGCACCGCTCTCCGTACTGGGTCTTCATCTGGTTGTAATAGAATTCGTCCATGAGCGTCTCATGTTGGCTCTGGCGAAGGAAGGGCTGGCGATGAGACGGCGGAGTTTGTCCTCCTCGTGTGAGCGCACCAGCTTCACGTTAACTCGCTTTCGCAGGTTCTCCATGGTCTTACCGAAGACGCTGTTGTTCATCAGCTTATAGAGATCATTCTCAAAGGCGCTGGTGGCCTTCTTTCGCAGCTCGGTGTTCATCATGATGTAGGGCTCCATCCAGAGGCTCTGCTCGAAGCGCAGAGCCCGATATACCTTTTTCAGCTTCATCCCGAGTGACAAGTACAGCTGGAGGTTGCGGTAGTGGAGCACATAGTGGTTCTTGTCGCGGAGGTTGGGGACCAGCTTTTCGACCTCGGCGGGCGCCACCCCTGCGCCCAGGAGGCCATGCTGGTACTCCGACATCCACTTTTTCTGAACCACGATGCGCTCTGGAGCGAGCGGGTAAGCGTTGTGCTCATCGTGAAGCTCCTGGGGGTACTCCAGGTCCACCTCGAGGACATAGCCCTCGACCCCGTCGGCGGGTTGGTCTTTTATCGTGCCAGCCAGCCCATCGCAGTCTTCTACCCACCGGAAGCCGCCGGTTGGCAGGGGCTGGCTCATGGCCCACCCGTACAGGTTGTTCGCGTCGAGGTAGAGTATGTGGCTGTTGGGCTTCTCCGGGTCATAGCCCTCTACTGCGGGGTTGTTCACCCTGGCGTGGCGCTTAGACACCATCGAGATGCCGCCCCGCATTCCTTTTTCGATGAAGAGATGCTGGTCGTAGTCTGTGACCAGCTCCAGCTCTACTTTAGTCTTCTTGAAGAGGGCATCCCAAGATAGGCCGGGGCTGGTGTAATAGTGCGCCGGGTCGAGGCCGTATTGTTTCTGGGAGGTCTTTCGAAAGGTCTCAAAGACATCAGCAAGGAGCAGCACGTCGGTCTGACAGTAGAGGTCGGTGTAGTTGTCCAGGGTTTGACACCCGAAGGTTTTCCAGACCCTCTGGGCGTGCTCGTAGTCACTATCACTGATATGCTCATCCAAAAGCTTGGAGTAGAAGGCCTCCATCGGTGGAAGCTGGGTCTCCTCGAAACGCCCCCAGGAGTCCATGAACTCATAGGGATAGACACCCTTTCGCATGAGCAGCGTGCGCTTTTGGTGGTCTGGCTCATAGCGGGCTGTGATCTGGAAGGTCTCGGGCTTATTTGCAGCTACCAGCTTGCTGAGGGGGGCTACTAAGAACTGTGCGCTGTCGATAAAGCGCAGCTGCCCTAGGGAGAAGCTGATGTACTTCTCGGTGTTGTTGGGGATGCAGCTCATCCGCCCCTCCACCTTGGATATCGCCTACATCAGTAGGTGGCTGTCGTACCCCCGGAGATTATGGAAGACCACCGGTATGGTTGTGGTCTTTGAGTTGAGCCGCAGTTTGAGATTGCAGGTGTTGTGGGCGGCTCCTCAGTACTTACCGGTGATGTGGCAGTGGTCCCTGCGCGCGGTTCTGTGGCTCTCCCAGTCTGAGCTGGTCATTCTAATGTTTTGAGGGTTCGCCAGCACTCCCTTAATCCCACGCTCCTCCTCTTGGAGAGCTCGGAGGAAGTGTTCTGCTGCGTCTGGCCCCCGGTATTCGACAGGCGCCTCTGTCTGTCCGTCGCACCGCACCTTAACATAGCAGTAGCTGCATGCCTCGTGGTGTTGTGTCCTCCGGGTGTTGCTTTCGTTGGGGTTTAGCTCGGGTCCCTCAATTTTAGTGGTGAGGGCCTCAAAGTCGGCGTAGATAATGTATGGCGCCGGCAGCTGCCTTTGGTGGTTCTGGAAGGTGAGCGTGTTCTTGCCCTCCTCAGGCATCTCCACCCTGGCAGCCGATTCCCTGGCATTCTGGCTTGTGGTCCTCCAGCAGGTCTTCCCTGGAATAGCCACGGAGACAGCGCTCGCAGAAGTGCTTCTTCTCTCTGTGTTTGCTCTGGTCATAGAGGAGGCGGTTGAGGTTCTTGATCCAGGTGTAGTGAAATTTGCCGGCCTTCTCAATCAGCAGCAGATTTGTCCTGGGCATGTGTTCTGGTTGCTTGCTGAGGCGGTGTACGATCACCCCCCTTGTCCCAACCGAACACGTTGATGGCGAGATTGTTCTAGCACTCCACCATGCCGATCTGAGAGATGGGTGTGGGGGCCTCGATGCCGCTTAAGTCTAGGCCATCTTCAGTCGGGTATTTGGCGGGTCTCTGTGGATCTTTTGCAACTTGAAACAGGGCAGACCGAAGGGCCCATCGCAGGCAGTGGTCATCCCTGTTTTTCACATTGACCACTGCCTTCTTATTTTTCACTGCCGCTGGTAGTGGGATGTAGGAACCGCCTCGAAGGGGCTGATATTGGGCGATGTCTAGCCAAAGAGTGTGAACCTGCACTACAGCCCAACCAGATCCTCTCTGGGTCCACTTTTCAAGGGTTTCCAGCACCCTTGGGCATGCTTGTTTGAGGGCTGCTTTGATCTCACTTTTCTGGAGGACGGCCTCCTGTTTGTGGCGTAGAACAGGATCTGTGTATTCCTCACTGCCATCTGGGTTGACCTTCATGAGATCCACTTTGAGAGCCAGCTGGAATTTCAGCCCCCCTCCGAGGGCTCTGAGCTCCTCTCCGAGCTTCTTGCGGATCTGGGGTTCTACGTTCTCAAGGAAAGCCCTGGGGTCAGCACCCTGTGGATGCCCTTTGGGCACATCCATCTGCCAGCCGCGTAAGAAATTTCCGAGCGCCCATGGTGCCGGCCTGAAGGTGAGTTCGTCTGTCTTGTTCTCTTCAAACAAGCCCTGGATCTATTCCTGATAGTCCTTCACAGACCTCAGAACCTTGTGGTGAGTGATTGGGTCAAATTCCTCTATGGCCTTCCTCTCTTTTGCCTTGCGACGGGGAGGTCGATGTTTCCGGGGCTGTAGAGGCTTCAACAATCGCCCTTTCAAAGCCTCGGGAATGGGATCATCTAAGATGTTCCGGGCCTTTTGGCAGGGAATAGGGTCAAATTCCTCCGCAATGGCCCGACTCTTGGCGGCCTTCTTTCTGCGTGGTGGAGGGGAAGGTCGATATTTTCGAGGCTTCAGAGGCTTCAACAAGCGTCCTTTCGCAGCCTCGGGAATGGGCTCGTCCAGGATGTTCCGGGCCTGAAGAGTCGATTCGGGCATCTCTGCCAGTAGTTGCTCTATGTATTCGTCCATAGTCACCATTCTGGATTTATATACCTAATATATAAATCCGTCTAAATAAAAAAATATTGTGGCTAAAATTGAACCTCTGCGATGGGTATACCTAAATTTCTATAGTGGCTAGGCGTTTAACCACTGCCAAGAAAGCAATGTGTTCCCTTTGCCAGATGCGCATCCATGTTTTGGTATATCCACAACCTTTGCACACCATGAACATGTTTTTCACGCCCTTGCCACAAACAGTGCATGCAGTCGTGCCGCCGCCCTTAGCTATTCGGGCATTGTGGACGCTGCAGTATTTCCCCATGCAGCTCTTACCGCACACCTCCACTGTTCCCAACAATAGCCACTCACAGTTGTTTGACCCCCTCATGGTAGATCTTGTCTATACTCTAGAACTTGTTTGTCTTTAAAAGATTGGTGTTTGTTGATGCATCTACGGATAGGGGTCTTCAATGTTGCATCACAGCATGGGTTGGGGGCCCGCCAGGGGGTGGGGCGGGCCCTTCCCGGCCCTACGGCCCACATCTAACAAGCTGCGCCAGAACCCTACGGCCTACGCGAGCAATTACCCTGACCTTATGTGCGCAAAAAGCGCCCGGCCTACATGCACAATTGGGGCAATTATTGATGTAGGTGAAAACCGCCCCGCCTACATGCAAGCTGTTCCAGAACCCCCACTCTGTATACTACTCAACCTTTGAAACATGTGATCTAAAAATAGAAAACTTAGACTGTTCCCTCCAATAAAGACTACCTTTGAGGAAGAAAAACAATACCAAGTTTAGTAACTTCATCCCAGAAGTGAACATCTTCCTGGAATCCTTGTCATCAAGAAATGACATTAGCTGTTTTGGTGATATTGCTCTGATTCGTCCGTTTAGATTATTGTTTCAACTGACGGGCCAAGCGCCACGCCCCGACTCAGCCAGTGGGAGATGTAACGTAGATGTCAAAGTGAATAATGTTTACTTGTTCATAACTTTGCTTACATTAAAGCTAGGAACTTTTAAATAAACTGTAAAATTATTGGCTATTATCGCAATATCACATGAATTTAATCATTACTGTGGCATGACAAGCAGAGAAGGGAATATTTTTGATGGAAGAGAGTCATAGCTAATGTTGATGATCAACAGATCACAGTTAATATTTACCTTTAATTCATAACTCCTCTCTCCGTGAAACTAGAAACATCAAAGAAAGGGCAAAATTATCGAATTTTATTGCAAAATCCCATCAGATTAATACTGACGGTTTCAATTTAGACCGCTAAGTGATTTTCTCTCAAGAAGAGAGACTTAAATCATAATGATAATCTGCAACTGCCCACCAATGGCCAAAAAATGCGCAAATATACTTTACTTCTTTATAACTTTCTTATCCGTGAAGCTAGAAACTAAAAAAAAACCTGCGAAATTACCAGCTTAATTTGCAGATCCACAAAAAATCCAAAGATACAGCCTCACAATAGACCGCTTAAAAATTTTGCAATATAAAATACATTTATATGCGATGTTACATATCTACAATCATTGCCTTCCTGCAGGTAATTGTGTGAGGTGCAGATGTACAACTGCCGCCCTGTGAAAACGTTGTATATGAACCACTATTGCTTTTCGAGAGATAAGATAAGGCAGCATTGAAGAGAACAATTAAATCTTGAATAATTAGCTACAGTAGCTTTTTAAATATTAGTATCTTCAATGGCTGTTAAAATAAAACAAAAAGCGGCAACTTAATTTTCTCCCAGGGCCTATTACAGACGTCCACAATTAGTGGGTGGATCGATGATCAATCACCTGTCAGGCAGACTACAACCACGTGTCCCCTGCTTCGTTTTCTTCTTAGTGCATGTTTATAATGCACCCTCCTCCCTATCTACAATAGAGTCAGCATCCTCCTCCCTATCTACAATAGAGTAGACACCCTCCTCCCTATCTACAATAGAGTCAGCACCCTCCTCCCTATCTACAATAGAGTCAGCACCCTCCTCCCTATCTACAATAGAGTCAGCACCCTCCTCCCTATCTACAATAGAGTCAGCACCCTCCTCCCTATCTACAATAGAGTAAGCATCCTCCTACCTATCTACAATAGAGTAGACACCCTCCTCCCTATCTACAATAGAGTCAGCATCCTCCTCCCTATCTACAATAGAGTAGACACCCTCCTCCCTATCTACAATAGAGTCAGCATCCTCCTCCCTATCTACAATAGAGTAGACACCCTCCTCCCTATCTACAATAGAGTCAGCACACTCCTTCCTATCTACAATAGAGCCAACAAACTCCTCCCTATCTACAAAAGAGTCAGCACACTCCTCCCTATCTACAATAGAGTCAGCACACTCCTTCCTATCTACAATAGAGCCAACAAACTCCTCCCTATCTACAATAGAGCCAACAAACTCCTCCCTATCTACAAAAGAGTCAGCACACTCCTCCCTATCTACAATAGAGTCAGCACACTCCTCCCTATCTACAATAGAGTCAGCACATTCCTCCCTATCTACAATAGAGTCAGCACCCTCCTCCCTATCTACAAAAGAGTCAGCACACTCCTCCCTATCTACAATAGAGCCAACAAACTCCTCCCTATCTACAAAAGAGGAAGCACACTCCTCCCTATCTACAATAGAGTCAGCACATTCCTCCCTATCTACAAAAGAGTCAGCACACTCCTCCCTATCTACAATAGAGTCAGCACACTCCTCCCTATCTACAATAGAGTCAGCACATTCCTCCCTATCTACAATAGAGTCAGCACACTCCTCCCTATCTACAATAGAGTCAGCACACTCCTCCCTATCTACAATAGAGTCAGCACACTCCTCCCTATCTACAATAGAGTCAGCACATTCCTCCCTATCTACAATAGAGTCAGCACCCTCCTTCCCTATCTACAATAGAGTCAGCACACTCCTCCCTATCTACAATAGAGTCAGCACATTCCTCCCTATCTACAATAGAGTCAGCACCCTCCTTCCTATCTACAATAGAGTCAGCACATTCCTCCCTATCTACAAAAGAGTCAGCACACTCCTCCCTATCTACAATAGAGTCAGCACATTCCTCCCTATCTACAATAGAGTCAGCACCCTCCTCCCTATCTACAATAGAGTCAGCACACTCCTCCCTATCTACAATAGAGTCAGCACACTCCTCCCTATCTACAATAGAGTCAGCATACTCCTCCCTATCTACAATAGAGTCAGCACACTCCTCCCTATGTACAATAGAGTCAGCATACTTCTCCCTATCTACAATAGAGTCAGCACACTTCTCCCTACCTACAATAGAGTCAGCACACTCCTCCCTATCTACAAAAGAGTCAGCACACTCCTCCCTATCTACAATAGAGTCAGCACCCTCCTCCCTATCTACAATAGAGACAGCACACTCCTCTCTATCTACAATAGAGTGAGCACACAGCTCCCTATCTACAATAGGGTCAGCACACTCCTCCCTATCTACAATAGAGTCAGCACACTCCTCCCTATCTACAATAGAGCCAGCACACTCCTCCCTATCTACAATAGAGTCAGCACACTCCTCCCTATCTACAATAGAGTCAGCACACTCCTCCCTATCTACAATAGAGCCAGCACACTCCTCCCTATCTACAATAGAGTCAGCACACTCCTCCCTATCTACAATAGAGTCAGCACCCTCCTCCCTATCTACAATAGAGTCAGCATCCTCCTACCTATCTACAATAGAGTAGACACTCTCCTCCCTATCT
Source organism: Elysia crispata (assembly GCA_033675545.1). Taxonomy (NCBI): domain Eukaryota; kingdom Metazoa; phylum Mollusca; class Gastropoda; family Plakobranchidae; genus Elysia; species Elysia crispata. The sequence continues at coordinate 8,207 of JAWDGP010004096.1, read as the reverse complement.
ACAATAGAATCAGCATCCTCCTCCCTATCTACAATAGAGTAGACACCCTCCTCCCTATCTACAATAGAGTCAGCATCCTCCTCCCTATCTACAATAGAGTAGACACCCTCCTCCCTATCTACAATAGAGTCAGCACACTCCTTCCTATCTACAATAGAGCCAACAAACTCCTCCCTATCTACAAAAGAGTCAGCACACTCCTCCCTATCTACAATAGAGTCAGCACACTCCTTCCTATCTACAATAGAGCCAACAAACTCCTCCCTATCTACAATAGAGCCAACAAACTCCTCCCTATCTACAAAAGAGTCAGCACACTCCTCCCTATCTACAATAGAGTCAGCACACTCCTCCCTATCTACAATAGAGTCAGCACATTCCTCCCTATCTACAATAGAGTCAGCACACTCCTCCCTATCTACAAAAGAGTCAGCACACTCCTCCCTATCTACAATAGAGCCAACAAACTCCTCCCTATCTACAAAAGAGGAAGCACACTCCTCCCTATCTACAATAGAGTCAGCACATTCCTCCCTATCTACAATAGAGTCAGCACACTCCTCCCTATCTACAAAAGAGTCAGCACACTCCTCCCTATCTACAATAGAGTCAGCACACTCCTCCCTATCTACAAAAGAGTCAGCACACTCCTCCCTATCTACAATAGAGTCAACACACTCCTTCCTATCTACAATAGAGTCAGCACACTCCTCCCTATCTACAATAGAGTCAGCACATTCCTCCCTATCTACAATAGAGTCAGCACCCTCCTTCCTATCTACAATAGAGTCAGCACATTCCTCCCTATCTACAATAGAGTCAGCACACTCCTCCCTATCTACAATAGAGTCAGCACATTCCTCCCTATCTACAATAGAGTCAGCACCCTCCTTCCTATCTACAATAGAGTCAGCACACTCCTCCCTATCTACAATAGAGTCAGCACACTCCTCCCTATCTACAATAGAGTCAGCATACTTCTCCCTATCTACAATAGAGTCAGCACACTCCTCCCTACCTACAATAGAGTCAGCACACTCCTCCCTATCTACAATAGAGTCAGCACACTCCTCCCTATCTACAATAGAGTCAGCACCCTCCTCCCTATCTACAATAGAGACAGCACACTCCTCTCTATCTACAATAGAGTGAGCACACAGCTCCCTATCTACAATAGAGTCAGCACACTCCTCCCTATCTACAATAGAGTCAGCACACTACTCCCTATCTACAATAGAGCCAGCACACTCCTCCCTATCTACAATAGAGTCAAAGCACACTCCTCCCTATCTACAATAGAGTCAGCAAACTCCTCCCTATCTACAATAGAGCCAGCACACTCCTCCCTATCTACAATAGAGTCAGCACCCTCCTCCTATCTACAATAGAGTCAGCACACTCCTCCCTATCTATAATAGAGTCAGCACATTCCTCCCTATCTACAATAGAGTCAGCACCCTCCTCCCTATCTACAATAGAGACAGCACACTCCTCTCTATCTACAATAGAGTCAGCACATTCCTCCCTAACTACAATAGGGTCAGCACACTCCTCCCTATCTACAATAGAGTCAGCACACTCCTCTCTATCTACAATAGAGCCAGCACACTCCTCCCTATCTACAATAGAGACAGCACACTCCTCTCTATCTACAATAGAGTCAGCACACTCCTCCCTATCTACAATAGAGTCAGCACCCTCCTCCCTATCTACAATAGGGTCAGCACACTCCTCCCTATCTACAATAGAGTCAGCACACTCCTCCCTATCTACAATAGGGTCAGCACACTCCTCCCTATCTACAATAGAGACAGCACACTCCTCTCTATCTACAATAGAGTGAACACACTCCTCCCTATCTACAATAGAGTCAGCACACTCCTCCCTATCTACAATAGAGTCAGCACACTCCTCCCTATCTACAATAGAGTCATCACACTCCTCCCTATCTACAATAGAGCCAGCACACTCCTCCCTATCTACAATAGAGTCAGCACACTTCTCCCTATCTACAATAGAGTCAGCACCCTCCTCCCTATCTACAATAGAGTCAGCATCCTCCTACCTATCTACAATAGAGTACAACACCCTCCTCCCTATCTACAATAGAGTCAGCATCCTCCTCCCTATCTACAATAGAGTAGACACCCTCCTCCCTATCTACAATAGAGTCAGCATCCTCCCCCTATCTACAATAGAGTAGACACCCTCCTCCCTATCTACAATAGAGTCAGCACACTCCTTCCTATCTACAATAGAGCCAACAAACTCCTCCCTATCTACAAAAGAGTCAGCACACTCCTCCCTATCTACAATAGAGTCAGCACACTCCTTCCTATCTACAATACAGCCAACAAACTCCTCCCTATCTACAATAGAGCCAACAAACTCCTCCCTATCTACAAAAGAGTCAGCACACTCCTCCCTATCTACAATAGAGTCAGCACACTCCTCCCTATCTACAATAGAGTCAGCACATTCCTCCCTATCTACAATAGAGTCAGCACACTCCTCCCTATCTACAATGGAGTCAGCACATTCCTCCCTATCTACAATAGAGTCAGCACACTCCTCCCTATCTACAATAGAGTCAGCACATTCCTCCCTATCTACAATAGAGTCAGCACCCTCCTTCCTATCTACAATAGAGTCAGCACATTCCTCCCTATCTACAAAAGAGTCAGCACACTCCTCCCTATCTACAATAGAGTCAGCACATTCCTCCCTATCTACAATAGAGTCAGCACCCTCCTTCCTATCTACAATAGAGTCAGCACACTCCTCCCTATCTACAATAGAGTCAGCACACTCCTCCCTATCTACAATAGAGTCAGCATAGTTCTCCCTATCTACAATACCTACAATAGAGTCAGCACACTCCTCCCTATCTACAATAGAGTCAGCACACTCCTCCCTATCTACAATAGCTACCCTCCCTATCTACAATAGAGTCAGCACACTCCTCCCTATCTACAATAGAGTCAGCACACTCCTCCCTATCTACAATAGAGTCAGCACACTCCTCCCTATCTACAATAGAGTCAGCACACTCCTCCCTATCTACAATAGAGTCAGCACACTCCTCCCTATCTACAATAGAGTCAGCACACTCCTCCTCCCTATCTACAATAGAGTCAGCACACTCCTCCCTATCTACAATAGAGTCAGCACACTCCTCCCTATCTACAATAGAGTCAGCACACTCCTCCCTATCTACAATAGAGTCAGCACACTCCTCCCTATCTACAATAGAGTCAGCACACTCCTCCCTATCTACAATAGAGTCAGCACACTCCTCCCTATCTACAATAGAGTCAGCACACTCCTCCCTATCTACAATAGAGTCAGCACACTCCTCCCTATCTACAATAGAGTCAGCACACTCCTCCCTATCTACAATAGAGTCAGCACACTCCTCCCTATCTACAATAGAGTCAGCACACTCCTCCCTATCTACAATAGAGTCAGCACACTCCTCCCTATCTACAATAGAGTCAGCACACTCCTCCCTATCTACAATAGAGTCAGCACACTCCTCCCTATCTACAATAGAGTCAGCACACTCCTCCCTATCTACAATAGAGTCAGCACACTCCTCCCTATCTACAATAGAGTCAGCACACTCCTCCCTATCTACAATAGAGTCAGCACACTTCTCCCTATCTACAATAGAGTCAGCACACTCCTCCCTATCTACAATAGAGTCAGCACACTCCTCTCTATCTACAATAGAGTCAGCACACTCCTCCCTATCTACACAGAGTCAGCACACTCCTCCCTATCTACAATAGAGTCAGCACACTCCTCCCTATCTACAATAGAGTCAGCACACTCTCCCTATCTACAATAGAGTCAGCACACTCCTCCCTATCTACAATAGAGTCAGCACACTCCTCCTATCTACAATAGAGTCAGCACATTCCTGCCTATCTACAATAGAGCCAGCACATTCCTCCCTATCTACAATAGAGTCAGCACACTCCTCCCTATCTACAATAGAGTCAGCACACTCCTCCCTATCTACAATAGAGTCAGCACACTCCTCCCTATCTACAATAGAGTCAGCACACTCCTCCCTATCTACAATAGAGTCAATAGAGTCACACTCCTCCCTATCTACAGTAGAGCCAGCACACTCCTCCCTATCTACAATAGAGTCAGCACATTCCTGCCTATCTACAATAGAGCCAGCACATTCCTCCCTATCTACAATAGAGTCAGCACACTCCTCCCTATCTACAATAGAGTCAGCACATTCCTGCCTATGTACAATAGAGTCAGCACACTCCTCCCTATCTACAATAGAGTCAGCACACTCCTCCCTATCTACAATATAGTCAGCACACTCCTCCCTATCTACAATAGAGTCAGCACACTCCTCCCTATCTACAATAGAGTCAGCACACTTCTCCCTATCTACAATAGAGTCAGCACACTCCTCCCTATCTACAATAGAGTCAGCACACTCCTCCCTATCTACAATAGAGTCAGCACACTCCTCCCTATCTACAATAGAGCCAGCACACTCCTCCCTATCTACAATAGAGTCAGCACATTCCTGCCTATCTACAATAGAGCCAGCACATTCCTCCCTATCTACAATAGAGTCAGCACACTCCTCCCTATCTACAATAGAGTCAGCACACTTCTCCCTATCTACAATAGAGTCAGCACACTCCTCCCTATCTACAATAGAGTCAGCGCACTCCTCCCTATCTACAATAGAGTCAGCACACTCCTCCCTATCTACAATAGAGCCAACACACTCCTCCCTATCTACAATAGAGTCAGCACATTCCTGCCTATCTACAATAGAGCCAGCACATTCCTCCCTATCTACAATAGAGTCAGCACACTCCTCCCTATCTACAATAGAGTCAGCACACTCCTCCCTATCTACAATAGAGCCAGCACATTCCTGCCTATCTACAATAGAGTCAGCACACTCCTCCCTATCTACAATAGAGCCAGTACCCTCCTTCCTATCTACAATAGAGTCAGCACACTCCTCCCTATCTACAATAGAGTCAGCACACTTCTCCCTATCTACAATAGAGTCAGCACACTCCTCCTTATCTACAATATAGTCATCACACTTCTCCCTATCTACAATAGAGTCAGCACACTTCTCCCTATCTAAAATAGAGTCAGCACACTCCTCCCTATCTACAATAGAGTCAGCACACTCCTCCCTATCTACAATAGAGTCAGCACACTTCTCCCTATCTACAATAGAGTCAGCACACTCCTCCCTATCTACAATAGAGTCAGCACACTTCTCCCTATCTACAATAGAGTCAGCACACTCCTCCCTATCTACAATAGAGTCAGCACACTCCTCCCTATCTACAATAGAGTCAGCACACTTCTCCCTATCTACAATAGAGTCAGCACACTCCTCCCTATCTACAATAGAGTCAGCACACTCCTCCCTATCTACAATAGAGTCAGCACACTTCTCCCTATCTACAATAGAGTCAGCACACTTCTCCCTATCTACAATAGAGTCAGCACATTCCTGCCTATGTACAATAGAGTCAGCACACTTCTCCCTATCTACAATAGAGTCAGCACATTCCTGCCTATCTACAATAGAGTCAGCACACTTCTCCCTATCTACAATAGAGTCAGCACATTCCTGCCTATCTACAATAGAGTCAGCACACTTCTCCCTATCTACAATAGAGTCAGCACATTCCTGCCTATGTACAATAGAGTCAGCACACTTCTCCCTATCTACAATAGAGTCAGCACATTCCTCCCTATCTACAATAGAGTCAGCACACTTCTCCCTATCTACAATAGAGTCAGCACACTCCTCTCTATCTACAATAGAGTCAGCACACTCCTCCCTATCTATAATAGAGCCAGCACACTCCTCCCTATCTACAATAGAGTCAGCACACTCCTCCCTATCTACAATAGAGTCAGCACATTCCTGCCTATCTACAATAGAGTCAGCACACTCCTCCCTATCTACAATAAGTCAGCACACCTCCCTATCTACAATAGAGTCAGCACACTCCTCCCTATCTACAATAGAGTCAGCACATTCCTGCCTATCTACAATAGAGTCAGCACACTCCTCCCTATCTACAATAGAGCCTGCACACTCCTCCCTATCTACAATAGAGCCAGCACACTCCTCCCTATATAAAATAGAGTCAGCACACTCCTCCCTATCTACAATAGAGTCAGCACACTCCTCCCTATCTACAATAGAGCCAGCACACTCCTCCCTATCTACAATAGAGTCAGCACACTCCTCCCTATCTACAATAGAGTCAGCACACTCCTCCCTATCTACAATAGAGCCAGCACACTCCTCCCTATCTACAATAGAGTCAGCACACTCCTCCCTATCTACAATAGAGTCAGCACATTCCTGCCTATCTACAATAGAGTCAGCACACTCCTCCCTATCTACAATAGAGTCAGCACACTCCTCCCTATCTACAATAGAGTCAGCACACTCTTCCGTATCTACAATAGAGTCAGCACATTCCTGCCTATCTACAATAGAGTCAGCACATTCCTGCCTATCTACAATAGAGTCAGCACACTCCTCCCTATCTACAATAGAGTCAGCACATTCCTGCCTATCTACAATAGAGTCAGCACACTCCTCCCTATCTACAATAGAGTCAGCACATTCCTGCCTATCTACAATAGAGTCAGCACACTCCTCCCTATCTACAATAGAGTCAGCACACTCCTCCCTATCTACAATAGAGCCAGCACACTCCTCCCTATCTACAATAGAGTCAGCACACTCCTCCCTATCTACAATAGAGTCAGCACACTCCTCCCTATCTACAATAGAGTCAGCACACTCCTCCCTATCTACAAGAGAGTCAGCACATTCCTCCCTATCTACAATAGAGTCAGCACACTCCTCCCTATCTACAATAGAGTCCAGCACGCTCACTCCCTATCTACAATAGAGTCAGCACACTCCTCCCTATCTACAATAGAGTCAGCACATTCCTGCCTATCTACAATAGAGTCAGCATACTCCTCCCTATCTACAATAGAGTCAGCACATTCCTGCCTATCTACAATAGAGCCAGGACATTCCTCCCTATCTGCAATAGAGTCAGCACTTTACTCCTCCCTATCTACCAATAGAGTCAGCACACTCTCCTCCCTATCTGGCCAATAGAGCCAGCACATTCCTGCCTATCTACAATAGAGTCAGCACACTCCTCCCTATCTGGCAATAGAGCCAGCACCCTCCTTCCCATATCTACAATAGAGTCAGCACACTCCTCCCTATCTACAATAGGAGTCAGCACACTCCTCCCTATCTACAATAGAGCCAGCACACTTCTCTCCTATCTACAATAGGAAGTCAGCACACTCCTCCCTATCTACAATAGAGTCAGCACACTTCTCCCTATCTACAATAGAGTCAGCACACTCTCTCCTATCTACAATAGAGCTCAGCACACTCCTCCCCTATCTACAATAGAGTCAGCACACTCCTCCCTATCTACAATAGAGTCCAGCACACTTCTCCCTATCTACAATAGAGTCAGCACACTTCTCCCCATCTACCCAATAGAGTCAGCACACTCCTCCCTATCTACAATAGAGTCAGCACACTCCTCCCTATCTACAATAGAGCCAGCACACTTCTCCCTATCTACAATAGAGTCAGCACACTCCTCCCTATCTACAATAGGAGTCAGCACACTTCTCCCTATCTACAATAGAGTCCAGCACACTCCTCCCTATCTACAATAGGAGGTAGCACACTCCTCCCTATCTACAATAGAGTCAGCACACTCCTCCTCATATCTACAATAGAGTCAGCACCCTCCTTCCTATCTACAATAGAGCCAACTCCCTCCTTCCTATCTACAATAGAGTCCAGCACACTCCTCCCTATCTACAATAGAACTAGCACACTCTCCCTATCTACAATAGAGTCAGCACTCTCCTCCCTATCTACATTGGCCAATACACTCCTCCCTATCTACACAGCCAGAATAACTGCCTCCCTATCTTTAATAAGAGTCAGCACACTTCTCCTAATAACAGCCAGGAAGTCAGCACACTCCTCCCTATCTACAATAGAGCCAGCACCCTCCCTTCCTATCTGATAGAGCCAGCACCTTCCTGTCTATCTACAATAGAGCCCCTTTACTTCTCCCTATCTACAATAGAGACAGCACACTCCTCTCTATCTACAATGAAGTGAGCAC
>JAWDGP010004093.1:10000-17500 GCA_033675545.1 Elysia crispata | reverse complement strand
ATGAAATGCTCCCTCAGTTGACTGCTCTTATCAATTATTCCAACCTATCTTCAAACTATATATGTATATGTATATGATGGTGCTATTGCTAATTATTACGATCTGAAACGAGGTGAAAATTAAAAAGGAAGGCTGAAGTCACGAGTTTGCTTTTTTCACAACGTTCGCCAAATCACTCGGGAAAAACCATCGGTGACGTTGTAATCACAGGATGAAATTGTCAAAATCCTTCCTGCCAATCCCGCATAGCTACCAGCCCCACGCCACCCCTCCATCGGTGGTGGATTGAAATCGCAAGTTCTGGCGCACCTGCTGGTTGTGTCCTTGTGGTGACATTGAAATCACCAAGAAACCAGCGATCTCAGTGCCGTATTTATGGTTGGGGAAAAACGTGACAAATATTTTGGCCTTAAAAAGTCCTCGATTTGCAAAATCTCGTGGGCTGTCACCCAGTATAATTATATATACACACTGTCGAGCATTAATTAGATCGAGTAAACATCCCGTCGTGTTGTGCCTGTGAGTCTGGTAGTGATTATGTCCATCCAGTCGCAGCAGCCATTCATCTGTTGGAATTGGCGATTCAGGAGACTGCGATATCTGCGGTACAGGAGACTGCGATATCTGTGGTACAGGAGATATCGATATCTGCGGTGCAGGAGACTGCGATATCTGCGGTACAGGAAACTGCGATATCTGTGGTACAGGAGATATCGATATCTGCGGTACAGGAGACTGCGATATCTGTGGTACAGGAGACTGGGGAATCTGCGGTACAGGAGACGGGGGAATTTGCGGTACAGGAGATTGGGGAATCAGCGGTACAGGAGACTGGGGAATCTGCTGAACAGGAGACTGGGGAATCAGCGGTACAGGACACTGGGGAATCTGCGGTACAGGACACTGGGGAATCTGCGGTACAGGAGACTGAGGAATCAGCGGTACAGGAGACTGGGGAATCTGCGGTACAGGAGACTAGGGAATCTGCGGTACAGGAGACTGGGGAATCTGCGGTACAGGAGACTCCGATATCTGCGGTACAGGAGACTGGGGAATCTGCGGTACAGGAGACTGGGGAATCTGCGGTATAGGAGACTGGGGAATCTGCGGTACAGGAGACTCCGATATCTGCGGTACAGGAGACTGGGGAATCTGCGGTACAGGAGACTGGGGAATCAGCGGTACAGGAGACTGGGGAATCTGCGGTACAGGAGACTGGGGAATCTGCGGTACAGGAGACTGGGGAATCTGCGGTACAGGAGACTGGGGAATCAGCGGCACAGGAGACTCCGATATCTGCGGTACAGGAGACTGGGGAATCTGTGTACAGGAGACTGGGGAATCTGCGGTACAGGAGACTGGGGAATCTGCGGTACAGGAGACTGGGGAATCTGCGGTACAGGAGACTGGGGAATCAGCGGTACAGGAGACTGGGGAATCTGCGGTACAGGAGACTGGGGAATCAGCGGTACAGGAGACTCCGATATCTGCGGTGCAGGAGACTCCGATATCTGGAGTACAGGGAGATATTGATATCTGCAGTACAAAATACTGCTATATCTGTGGTACAGGAGACTGGGGAATCTGCGGTACAGGAGACTGGGGAATCAGCGGTACAGGAGACTCCGATATCTGCGGTGCAGGAGACTCCGATATCTTGAGTACAGGAGATATCGATATCTGCAGTACAAGAGACTGCGATATCTGTGGTACAGGAGACTGCGATATCTGGAGTACAGGAGATATCTATATCTGCAGTACAAGAGACTGCGATATCTGTGGTACAGGGAGACTGCGATATCTGCAGTACAAGAGACTCCGATATCTGCGGTGCGGGAGACTGCGATATCTGCGGTGCAGGAGACTGCGATATCGGCGGTGCAGGAGACTCCGATATCTGGGGTACAGGAGATATCGATATCTGTGGTGCAAGAGACTGCGATATCTGCGGTACAAGAGACTGCGATATCTGCGGTACAAGAGACTCCGATATCTGCAGTGCAGGAGACTCCGAAAGGCTTCGATCTCTTGACAAACCGGTTTTGCGTAGCGTGTTCGATTATATAAACAAAGCATCTGGTCCAGTTTTATAACTCCCCTTTTTTTCCATACTTTTTTGATTTATATATTTCATTCCATTTTATTGTTTTGCATGTGTAAAGAAAAAATCAAGATTTTATCGTGATCATTTTTGTTTGTTTGTTTGTTTTTCCATATCCCGTGGGATTTTATTATATCGCAAGTCTATTATATTGCAATGTTATGTAAGGGAACCTTTTTTTAGTTTGTCTAATTAAAAATATCAATGAAGAGCGAAAGTACAAACAATTAATTTTATTGTCTGTCCCCTCTCTCTCTCTCTCTCTCTCTCTCTCTCTCTCTCTCTTTCTCCTTATCTCTCTCTTTCCATCTCTCTGTGTCTTTCTCTTTTCTTCTTTTTTTTTTAACCTAAATTTTTTCGTATGAACTTGTTTCATACTTCTTTTTCCCACCTCGCTTTTACCCCAATGTATTATCCTACACGTAACGCTCCAGTGTCCCGTCCAGATACTAATCGTAAGAGATCACCGTGTGAAGATGGCCATTATCAAGGAAGCCAGTACAGTTTTGAATTATAATAAAAATAATTCCAAATATACTCCTCGGTTGACCTCATTTTTCCAAGAAGAAACAAACGCCTAGAAAAAAGGCCACAGGGAAAATAAAGACTATTTAGACTCGTGTCATCTGACCTCGTTTTGTTAGAGTATCTGTCATACTCATTGCTTTCATTTTTTTTATTTGTACCATTATCTCTCTATGTATTAATTTATCTATCCATATCTTTTTTCCTCTCTCGCTCCGCTCTCTCATTCTCTGTCTAGATGTCTATCTACACATTCACCTAAATTTTTTTTTGTATTTCTCTACTCACTCATTCGTTCTCTATCTCTCTCTCTCTCTCTGTGTGTGTCTCTCTCTCCCTATCTCTTTGTCTCTCTCTCTCTCTCCCTCTCTCTATCTATTTATCTATCTATCTCTCTGGCTCTTTATCTCTTTCTCTCCCCATCCCCCACTCCTAGGCACGCGCCGTACATGCGTATGAATCTAATCCCTTTGAACCCTAGAGAGAGGGAAAGAGGAAAAAGGAAAGAAGAAGAAGAAGAAGAGGAAAAAAATTGGGCCAAAATTAAATCTTACATCTTCTTCGTCCCCTAAGCTGTTTGACCCGTCTCCTTTCAATAGAGCCGTAACCCTGTCTTCAGGCCGTAAGGGCTGGTTTATTATTAGCAGATCTAAGGGCAGATAATTGTCTTCCTCCTTCACGCTGGATGGTGGAAAATGGAATTATGGTAGTATCGATCCGCCTCTCGGTCTCTCTCTCTCTCTCTCTCTCTCTCTCTCTCTCTCTCTCTCTCTCTCTCTCTCTCTCTCTCTCTCTCTCTCTCTCTCACTCTCTCACTCTCTCTCTCTCTCTCTCTCTCTCTCTCTCTCTCTCTCTCTCTCTCTCTCTCTCTATCTATCTATCTATCTATCTATGAAGAAAAAATCATTTTCAACAAAATTATCTTCGAAAAGCTTCGGATTGTTAAATTTTAAACCAAACTCACGACTCCCCATAAAGATTATTGACTTCGCATTTTCTCTCTGGCGCCATGGCGCCGTGTCATCAGCCCCGTTAAGTCTTGGCTTGAATTGATCGAAGGTTTATACCAGGACCATGAATAAGCCTTTTATTTGTCCGAAACATTCTCTCAGGTCTGAAAAAAAAAATTAGTTGCCTCAAATCCCCAGCTGCCTGCTATGTATCTACCTACTTATTAATATGTTATATCTGTCTGAAAAAAAAATTAGTGGCCTCAAATCCCCAGGTGTCCACTATGAATCTACCTACTTATTATGTTATATCCATCTGAAAAAAAAATTAGTTGCCTCAAATCCCCACGTGTCCGCTATGCTATGTATCTACCTACTTATTAATATGTTATATCTATCTGAAAAAAAATTAGTGGCCTCAAATCTCCAGGTGTCCACTATGAATCTACCTACTTATTATGTTATATCTATCTGAAAAAAAAAATTAGTTGCCTCAAATCCCCACGTGTCCGCTATGCTATGTATCTACCTACTTATTAATATGTTATATCTATCTATTATTTTTCCGCCTATCAATATACTTACCTATTTCTCTTGCTGCCTGTTTAGCGTTTGCATTTCTATTACTCTCTGTGAGTTTCTCCTTCTTCCTTCTAACAGCTTTTTTCGGATCCATCAAACAAGTCGGGCTATTGAAAGTGGCGGCGTCAAAATCTCCCCACGATCTTCGATTTGTGCCATCCTTCTTGCTTTCTGTATTATATAGAAATAAGGAAATCATATTTGATTACAAAAAAATAAAATGAAGTCAAATAAAAAGCATGGAAAGTTGATAATTAGTTTTATGGCCACTATCTTGATAATTTACTTTCTCCTTTTTTTTTTTAAGATTCTCTTTGAGTAGGATATATTTAGGAACTTTTTGGTGTATTCTCCTTATTCTTATTCTTCTCCCTCCTCTTCCTCTTGTTCCTCACCTCCCTCTCCTCTCACTCTCTGTTCCTTCTACTTTTTCTCCTTCTTCTTCTTCTTCTTCTTCTTCTTCTTCTTCTTCTTCTTCTTCTTCTTCTTCTTCTTCTTCTTCTTCTTCTTCTTCTTTTTTTTTTGTCTTTTTCTTCTTCTTCTTCTTCTTCTTCTTCTTCTTCTTCTTCTTCTTCTTCTTCTTCTTCCTCTTCCTTTTCTTCTTCTTCCACTTCTTCTTCTTTAGTGGGTTTTTTTTTTTTTATCAGGGAGAAGCGAAAATAGACGAAGAAGAAAGAGATTGAGATCTCAAAGACAGGTAGAAATAAATATAAACATGGAAGAGAACGATTGAAACGAAAAGTACCGCTAGATCATGGACGTTCAAAGGAAAGAAGAAGAAATGAATGTAATCATCATGCAAGCGTTCTCTCGAGAATAACCAGCAACGAACTCTGGGTCTATGTGAAGGCGAGGATGGAGGTTGAGTGGCATCGGGTTTTGCAGAAAATCTATATTTAGGCCTTGTGGAGATGTTCGCCGGTGCGCTATTTTTAGCTGTTTATTATCTAATGGTGAGGATGAGCTCTCGGTGAATAGTCCGCGTAAGGGAAGTTGATTGACAATAATTTTATAATAGTAAATTGCCTCTCATCCTTCTATCTCTCTCTCTCTCTCTCTCTCTCTCTCTCTCTCTCTCTCTCTCTCTCTCTCTCTAGCTCTCTTATTTCTCTCTCGCTTTTCTCTTTCTTTCTCTGTTTCTCTGCCTCTCGCTCTACCTTTCTCGCTGACTTATTTCTCTCTCTTCTCGTCTCTCTCGATCTCTCATTTCTCTCACTCGCTCTCTCTCTCTCTCTTTTCTCTCTCTCCCTCTCTCTCTCTTTCTCTCTCTCCCTCTCTCTCTCTCTCTGCGCCCTCTCTCTCTCTCTCTCTCTCTCTCTCTCTCTCTCTCTCTCTCTCTCTCTCTCTCTCTCTCTCTCTTTCTTTTCCTCTCTCTGTCTGCTCCATCTCTCTCTCTCTCTCTCTCTCTCTCACACACACACACACACACACACATTCCCTCTATCTCGCTCCGTTATTCCTGTCTTGCTCCTTTCCTCTCCCATTCTTGTTTTGTTTCAGCTCTTTGTTCCTTTAACCCTCTTGACCGCCACCGGTTCTCGCACGGCGATATTGCCGTACTACTCTGAGCATGAGGAATCAGATGTGATACTCTCCGATCCTCGGTGGCCTGTGGTGCTGCATCGGTTTCTGTCCTCATTGCACTAGTAGAGTGAGAGTTGGCGACGCCACTAACTCAGATCTTTGTCTCTTAAGTTGTTTTTTTTTTTGAGATCAAAAATTATTTTTGTACCGTCTCGCGTGAAATGAATCTATAAGATCGGCACTGTTCGTCATCACTCTCCTCTAATTTCCCATTTTTATACAATATTATGTCTCTTAATCTGTTTCTGCTAGCTCTCTCTCTCTCTCTCTCTCTCTCTCTCTCTCTCTCTCTCTCTCTCTCTCTCTCTCTCTCTCTCTCTCTCTCTCTCTCTCTCTCTCTCTCTCTCTCTCTCTCTTTCTCTCTCTCTTTTTCTGCTCCCTCTCTCTGCTCCCTTTCTCTCTCTCTCTATTTCTCTCTTCTATCTCTACTCACTCTCGCGCTCTCCCCCTCTCTCTCTCTTACTCCCTCCTCTCTCACTGTGTTGCTCTTTCATTCTCTTTCAACTGCCTCCCGCATTATTGCCCTCCATTCAGCCTGTGTTGAGTTGTTTGCAACAAAACCGAGAGAGCACATTTGTATTGTGAAACGCCCATGTTTACAGCTTCTTCCTTCGTCGAATTCTGACCAAGAGGGTTACTTGTACTTGCCTAATCGCTACAGGGAGGAGGTGATGGTAGAGATAGAGAGAAGAGAGACAGACAGGAATATAGTCAGTCCTATAAACTGAGACACTCAACCTTGCAAACCGAGAGAGAGAGAGAGAGAGAGAGAGAGAGAGAGAGAGAGAGAGCCGAACAGACAGACAGATAGTCCTACAAACTGAGAGAGGGGAGGGCAGGGTGAATATATATTTATATTTATATATATATATATATATATATATATATATATACACACACACACCTAACTGTATAGAATGTTTATGCTTTCCATATCTCTGTGTTTTTATGTATATAATAATGATAAAATCATGACCGATTTTTTTCTCCCTTTGTTTTAATATTGGATATTCTCGTTGATGCCTACTAAGGCAGAAGGCGTAAACAGACCTGTTTCTTAACATCCTCGCGTGTTTAACTGATTGGCCCTGACGTGCTCTGCGTGTTAGCTCGTAGTTTGCTGGAGGATTTTTTGTTTTTTGTTTTGTTTTGTTTTCTGTAAAATAAGCCCCTTTGGATTTTATTGGTTTTTTTTTTTTTAGGATAAAAAAATTCAACTTTTATTTTGAATTTACTATTGTTGAATGAGCAACGAAGCTGGTTTTTTTTTTAAGTGTTCTTTTCTGTTGTCTTTGTTCTTGTTTAACTTGTCATTATAACTGTTTTTGTCGATGTGCCTGGCGGTTGTAGAGCAATGAATGTGTATATAATATTATTATTGTTGTGAAGATGGTGATGATGATGATGATTATGATGGTAACAAAATAAATAATATACTAGGAGGTTGTGGTAGTGCTTGTGGTGTAATTAGTAGTAACAAGCATTACTTTCGTTTGCGATTTGTTTTTATTTTAAGCCTTTTCCATAATTATACACATTTATTTTTATTGTATGTATTTAAGGGTTTTTCCTATGTTAATGGCCATGACGGGAGGGCACAGCGGCGGCCATTAGAGGGTCGACGATCGGTCACTCTGTGCCCAGAGTCATAACGGCTTCTTGATAAAGAGGTTGCATGTCATGCGAAACCGGCTTTGTATTAGATACCATGACATGTTCTGTTTGTATGAGTGCTGATTGAGAGAGAGAGAGAGACAC
>JAWDGP010004093.1:0-5000 GCA_033675545.1 Elysia crispata | reverse complement strand
CACCCCGCCTTCTTTTTTTTCTTCTTCTTCTTGTCTCTTCCTCTTTTCTCTTCATCTTCTTTACTTCGTTAGTCACAATATAAACTGTAACGCAGGACCCTGTTTATAAATTGCCTCCCAAGATGTCAGTTCCGTGGCTATTTTTTTCCTTCTTAGCAAGTGTTTATATAAGCTTACCTGGCAAAATAATATAAGCTGCTTATAGAGTTGAGTCGAACCCCATCAACGGGTTCTACACCGTACCCTTCACAACCTCACAACCTATCCTGTCTCCTTTTCACCCCATCGTGAAGAGCTTATATTTTTCCTTCCCTTTCCTCGATGAATGCAGCACATTGATGGAGCCGGTACCACAAGTTTACTCTGTGCGCCGCGTTGCGTGATTTTGTGATAAATTCTGTGGCGTTTGGTTAGCTTTGAAAAGCGCAGTATTTTTGTGTGGGCAAAGTATTTAAGAGTTGTCAGACCTCGCCCCGTATGCATTAAAGATTTGTAGGGTTGTAAGAGATATTTTTTTTTCTGTATCGGTTTAATACTTGTTGAATGACATTTTTTTTTCTCTGTATATATAGAATCGTTTTTTGTTGTTGTTTTTTTTTCTTTGTTTTAAGGTGTGTGTTATGAATAGACATGAGATGACCTTCTTTGGTCATTTAATCGGGATTTTAAAAAGAATGCTCTTTGGTTATGTGACATACATGGATATGACAATGAGATGAATTTGTGTTGTCATTTTATTGTTTAAACCAACCGTTTTTTGGTCGACATGAGATGACTTTGTGTAGTCATCTACTGGTATCTGAAAGAACCCTCTTGGAAACACAGCTTCATTTATTACATGAAGCTGAGCACGTCTTTAGCTCGGTAACATGACTACGGGAGCATGCAGAATAATGGACTGATTGATCGTTTGTTTGATATAGCCCTTCCGCTATCGGAGGATGCCGTTTATTGTACAGTAAGCCTCCGTGAAGCAGCGGACATTTAGAATGCGTTTTAATAGACAAACCACTGCCTACAGTGTTTGTGGCTCGAACCCCAGCTGATCTTAGGACGAGTGTTTGATCTGATAGCCAACCACGTCGTTTTTTGTTTGGTTGGTTTTTGTTTTGTTTTGTTTTTTGTTTTTGTTTTTTGTTTTGTTTTGTTTTGTTGTTGTTTTTTTTTTGGGGGGTGTGTTTGTTTTTTTTTTTTTTTTTTTTTTTTTTTGGGGGGGGAGGGGGAGGGTTCAGGATAGAGGTAAACCTTTCTATCGATCTGACAGCGCTTTCGGTACTTGCTGAGCGAATGGTCAATAATGTATGTATAGCCCGAAATACGACCAGCACTCATTGATGTATTTTAGGGTCTTTAATTTATCTGAAATTTTTAAAAGCCGCAGACAGGCCGAATTTTCTCTGAACTGGTTCAACTTAATTTGGTTATCCACAAAAAAAAAAAAAAAAATTATTTAGAGTAGGCAGTCCGTTGTGGCTTCTACAGTGTATGGGGAACAGGCAGTGAAGCTCCTAACGCGCGTGTCACGGCAGTTACATTCAATGGCCGTTTGGCTTCTAGGCACTTAAATTAATGTATGCATGCCTCGGGTTTTAATTGCGCGTAACTAAAACAGAAAACCTTTTTAACGCCGAAATTAGATGGAGCAAAGAAAACCAGCGCTGGCTCTAGACAGCGTGGAGAGGAATTGGTGGAGCAGATTGTCCGTGTCTGGAAGCTCTGATCTTCGTTCTTAACGAGGATATTCGGTGCTGGGTACATGTAGCATCCATTTTTCTAAGCCGAATCACGCTTCAGCCTCGATAGATATATTGCGCGATGAACAAAATTATGGTAGAAGGACAATAATGCGCTACTCATGGCAAATTTGAGAGGTTCGGAAACGACTTGGGCGTAAGTTGATAGAGTTGAAAAAGAGAAAAACGAACTATTGTCTATTAATTCTGTTGATAATCATTCTGCCCAGCAGCTGCTTAGAAGCATTAGATCCGTCTAACAGAGGACATTTTGGTATATGGACTCGAAAAATACAAAAACCTCATATTGTTGCTGCTGTTCGAGTTTAGAGCAGCCACTCGAGGCCTTGGGGGCGTTTTGACCATTGGCGAGACAAGCGCGGTAAAACACTTCCCACTAGTTGTACTCAGGTTGTATAAGGCGGCGCGTCCACTGCACCAATAAGCTGGCCCCTGAATGGCCTTGCAGGGAAACGACGCAGTTTAAATCAGTCCAGTACATCTTTTGCCAGGCTGCGCGATTTTCCTGCGTGTGCACGCTCTTTTTTCAGGTACTCAGTCGGCTACTAGGGAAGACAAATATGAATAAACACAGTAGATCTATGACAGCTGATGTAGGTCAGCTGGCCTTGTGAAGTGGATGCGGGCACTTTTAGTCAGCCTCAAAGAACGCGGTCACATGACTAGTTAGTCACTCCTCGGATTGGCTGCATTCAGCGGTGGATGCCTGGGCTAAGCATTCTGTTGAAAGTCCCGAGTTAAGCTCGAGGAAACCATCACAGCTCATTGTCTTTGCCTTTAAAATAATTTATATGTTAGTGATATGGAAGAATGTGGAACCTTTCTGATAACCGCAGCAAATCTGATCGATACCCTTTCAAACTCGGGGGGGGGAGTAACTAAAGTGAGCGGCATTGACAGTGACCTAAAACAGTAGCCTATCACTGCACTGCACGAAAAAAGCCATAAAATTGCTGATGTTAACACAAAAAAAAAAACCAGAGAAATTAGCAAATAGATGCGAAACTAAGCTGTTAAGGTGAAAACAATGGCATTCCCCGATTTAATCCTATTGTCCACTTGCTTATAGCGCTGCCAGCTGCTGTCAGATCTGATGCCGATAGCGTGTGGCTGGGCTTGATCGGGCCTACGCAAGGTGTCTATTCACCCTCTCCCCCCTCCTCTCGAATTCACCTTTCACCCGACTCCCTGACCTTTTCCAGGCTCAACAGCCTGCCTCTTCTAGAGCGCGTGATTCACACCAGAGCCGTCTCGTCTCGCTGGGAGACGCTACAGTTGTGACAGCCTGGTGCCACTTACCAGGCAAGCTCGGCCGGAGTTGTGTATGTATGTGTGCAGTCGTGGGCTCTAGGCATGACACCGAGCTCGGATAGGTAAGATAGTATTGACATCGGTAGGGGCCTACTGGATCAATCTGAACCAGATTCTTTACACGTCACCGAGGTCAGATAGATAAGATAGCATTGACATTGGGTATCAGGATCATGACAGGGGTGGGGCCTACCGGATCAATATCAACCAGATTCTTTACACAACACCGAGCTATGATAGGTAAGATAGTATTGACATTGGGTATCAGGATCATGACAGGGGTGGGGGCTACCGGATCAATATCAACCAGATTCTTTACACAACACCGAGCTATGATAGGTAAGATAGTATTGACATCGGGTTTCAGGATGATGACAGGGGTGGGAGCTAGCGGATCAATCTCAACCAGATTCTTTACATGACACCGAGCCCGGATAGGTAAGATAGTATTGACATCGGGTATCAGGATCATGACAGGGGTGGGGCCTACCGGATCAATATCAACCGACACAGAGCCCGGATAGGTAAGATAGTATTGACATCGGGTATCAGGATCATGACAGGGGTGGGGCCTACCGGATCAATCTCAACCGACACAGAGCCCGGATAGGTAAGATAGTATTGGCATCGGGTATCAGGATCATGACAGGGGTGGGGGCTACCGGATCAATCTCAACCAGATTCTTTACATGACACCGAGCCCGGATAGGTAAGATAGTATTGGCATCGGGTATCAGGATCATGACAGGGGTGGGGGCTACCGGATCAATCTCAACCAGATTCTTTACATGACACCGAGCCCGGATAGGTAAGATAGTATTGACATCGGGTTTCAGGATCATGACAGGGGTGGGGCCTACCGGATCAATCTCAACCGACACAGAGCCCGGATAGGTAAGATAGTATTGACATCGGGTATCAGGATCATGACAGGGGTGGGGGCTACCGGGTTATACTGAACCAGATTCTTTACACAACACCGAGCCCGGATAGGTAAGATAGTATTTACATCGGGTGTCAGGATTATGACAGGGAGTGGGGGTTACCGGATTGCAATCTGAACCAGGATTCTTTACACGTCACCGAAAGTTCAGATAGGTAAGATAGTATTGACAACGGGTAGGGGCCTCACCAAGATGATGATAGAGGCTATGGAATCAATCTCAACCAGCTTCTTAAAGTACGTTCTATCAATACCTGGAGGAATATGACTTTATTATTCCGCTACTCCCTTTCTCTTACACATTTGATAATGATAATCTGTCTCCGATCAGCTCAAACCTTCGACTCCATCGCACAATCTTTTGCACGAATAAACTCGTTTTTCTCTATCCATCTTTCCCATCTCTCTGTGTGTTTTATTTAGTCTTTTGTTACCCTCCATCAATGTTCTATTTGTCGCCTTTGTTTACCCTCCATCAATGTTCTATTTGTACGCCTTTGTTACCCTCCATCAATGTTCTATTTGTCGCCTTTGTTACCCTCCATCAGCGTCTCTATTGTCGCCTTGTTACCCTCCATCAATGTTCTATTTGTCGCCTTTGTTACTACTCCATCAATGTTCTATTTGTCGCCTTTGTTTACCCTCCATCAATGTTCTGATTTGTCAGCTTTGTTACTCCTCCTTATCAATGGTTGTCGCCTTTGTTTACCCTCCATTCAATGTTCTATTTGATGCCTTTTGTTACCCTCCATCAATGTTCTATTTGTCCAGCCTTTGTTACCCTCCATCAATGTTCTATTTGTCGCCTTTGTTACCCTCCATCAATGTTCTATTTGTCGCCTTTGTTCACCCTCCATCAATGTTCTAGCTCTTTAGTCGCCTTTGTTACCCTCCATCAATGTTCTATTTGTCGCCTTTGTTACCCTCCATCAATCAGTTCCTATTTGTCGCCTTTGTTACCCTCAAAATCAGTCGTTCTATTTGTCGCCTTT
>JAWDGP010004092.1:250000-258016 GCA_033675545.1 Elysia crispata | reverse complement strand
GAAAGAGATTAGGGGTGAAAGTGCAGCCACTCGAGTTGTAGTGGTTGCCGAGTTGTGTAGCAACCAATGGTCCAAACACAACCACCAGGCAATCAGTCAGTGAGGTAGTAACAGTAACAGTCAATCAGGCGTGAAGGACTTTTGCTTGTTTACCTGGAACTCGGGCGCACCTTGGATTTGGGGAGAAAATGTTTTGGGGGGGCAGGTTGTTTCGGCGGCCTATGGAACTGGGAGAGGGACGGAAAGAGGGAGAAAAGAGAGAGGTAGAGAGAGAGAGGTATAGAGAAGAGAAAGAGAGAGAGGGAGAGAGAAGAGAAAGAGAGAGAGGGAGAGAGAAGAGAAAGAGAGAGAGGAGGAGCGAGAGAGGGATAGAGAAGAAAAAGAGCGAGAGGGAGAGAGAGAAGAGAAAGAGAGAAAGGGAGAGAGAAGAGGAAGAGAACAGAGAGGGAGAGAGAGAGAGAGAGAGAGAGAGAGAGAGAGAGAGAGAGAGAGAGAGAGAAAGAGAGAGAAGAAGAGAAAAAAGATAAGTGTAAAATTTGGAGGCGAATTTATGGACCGTTTCATTGGTCATGAAGATCGCGTCATCTTCTCCAATACTCAAATCTTGACCAATTAATGCGGATTCTTTCTTTCTTTCCCGCTGGCCTTTATTCAATTTCCTTCGTCTTTCTTTTTCTCCCTGTTTTTTTTTTCTTCGTTCTATCTCATATATTTCGATTCGTCTTTCTCCCTCCCTCTCTCTCTCTGTCTGTCTCTCTTTCTCTCCCGATCTCTCTCCTTTTTCTTTCAATTTTTCGCACTCTTCTTTTTCTCCATATAATTGTACCTCTTCAAGTGAAATGGGGAAAATATTTAACGAGCAGTCCCACAATGGAGGAAAAGAAAAAAAAATGAAACAGGGATAAAGAGAGAGAGAGAGACAGAGAGAGAAAGAAAGAGAGAGAGAAAGAGAGAGAGAGAGAGAGAGAGAGAGAGAGTAAATAGAAGTGTAATGGTAAAGCTGAAAAATGTAAATTAAAGAAAAGGACGAGTGCTGCAAGAGATAAAGTTTTATGTTATTTTCGTCAAAATTGCTGCAAGAGGTCTAAAAGTATAACTTTCTTGAGAGTAACCTGGGGAAATCAAACACTATCAGAAACTTTAGGATGCCATAAAAAACCGCAAGACAAATAAGATTGCACATTTGGGACGCTGTATATTTGTTCTCAAATTCGGTGGTACTTGAGATCACCAGTTGGGAATTGAAAAGAAAAATTGATAATCCCTAAGACAAAATATAAAGAAAGTGAATTGCATAAAACTTTGAATATATGAAGAAATTTGAGAGAGAGAACGAGAGAGAGAGAGAGAGAGAGAGAGAGAGAGAGAGAGAGAGAGAGAGAGAGAGATTGAGAGAGAATGGGGTGCAAAGAAATAAAAAGTGACACGGAAGTCTGCTCTGCAAAGATAAAGGGTTTTATTTCTTTCTGAGAAAAACATAAAAAGTTGAGGAATCCAAAAGTTGGATCTAACTCGAGACGGCGAAATAACGCGAAGCAGCACAAGAACAGGAAAGGGTATAGACCTTCACGTGGATCGAACCAACATTGTTTCTATACCAGATCCCCACTGCCTTGCAGAGTCAACGGCAGAATGCTAAATGCTCGGCCAACCTCGTCATTACCGTAAAATAATAATATAAAAAGCATTTCCGAGAAACCTATCAGGATACGAAGTTATTCGACAATCTGAACCGCAGTAAAAAAAAAAAAAAAAGTTATGTCATTCCTGAAGGTCATTCTCGATATTCTATCATAAAAGAGAGCTGTTTTGCACCTCGCCAGTTCTAAAAGGTCACAAAACTCTGTTTATACAACAGAAAAGTAAGTGTTCACGTCCTCCGCATTGCGGTCACAATGCTGACCCCATTTATTATAATTAAACTCGGTCACTTCTAGAGTCAGCAGAGTCAAGTATTCCTCGACGGGAAACTCAAAAACATGAAATGCGTTTTTTTTACTGCTCGAGCTGCTTGCATAATTTATCGAGAAAATTTGACACTGAGAAATTGGGCGTAGCGGTTTTAACACCTCATGAAGAAGGCAGATCTAGAGCAGAAACAAGAGGTGGAGCAAGGGAAGGGGAAAGGAGGGAGGGCGGAGGCACTTTTCATGAAGGTAAAATATTGAGTCCTGTCAACATAGGTACACAGATATAGCAAGCAAGAAACAGAAATGGAGTCTTTTCTTTTTTCACCTTTGGTGTTGCTCCAGTTAGATGTAATGTATAATGACCTCAAAATAAAGTCGAACTCATCACTTAACTGCTTAACCGCTTTGCTATCTAACTTTTACTTTACAGAGCCAAATAATATTAAAATTACTATGAAATATGCTGAACTAGATGTAGACAAGTAAAAGAAAAATCGACTATATTTTGCTCCCAGTGTTAATAAGTCACATTATGGAGCACACATAATATTAATGAAAACTATAAATTTTGATTTTTTTTTTCAGTGCTGGAAGTTTTATGAAAATATCAGTATTATCACGATAGGGTTACTTGGGTTTTTAGTCCTTTTCCAAAGTAAGACTTGTAAAAAAAAAAATCCATCTCTCAAATGTGGGTTTTATGTTTTTTGTTTTGTTTTGTTGTTTTTTTTTCTTTTTGGATTGTGTACAAATTTCTGGCATTTTACTTGCATGCTCTAAGACATGTTTATACAACATTATTATATTATACCGTACTGAAATATCTTCCTGCAGTTACAGAATGATAAAGTTCAGGTTAAAGTCAAGTGTCCACACTTATCATCTTCTTAATCCCCCTGCCTAAAGAGATCTCACCAAATATTTATGTAAAAAATGACCCGAGATTCCCCCCCCCCCCCCTTGAAGAAGGCAGGACCAAACCAACCAATCTCTCAATAAACCAGTTCAGCGAGCCTTGGCGATTGCCATTTTCATCACTGACCAACGTCCAACAGCTCCAGTACTTGCTGTGGCGAGCCAGAGCACCTTGACCAGTACAATGTGATACACCCGAGTTTTTCATGTAGCCTTTTGTGGGGAGAAGAAAAGCAACCGTGGTGTTTTAGGATCAAGGTTATTTCTGTCTACGTAAAGAGGAAGCGTTCTTTGAGATTTCAGCCTTGGTTCGTGATGTCATATTAACAAGAAAGGTTGGAGAATGTAGAACTGGCAATCAGGAATTTGACACAGCAGGCGGTTCCATTGTCCTTTATATGACCAACTGAGTCCAGAATATTCAAGCAGTAAGAATTTCAGAGATTTTTATATATATATATATATATATATATATATATATATATATATATATATATATATATACAAAGAGAGAGAGAGAGAGAAGAGGGGGAAAAGAGAGACCGAGAGACCAAGAAAGAACGACAGACAGACAGAATGATCAAAGTATAAAACTGTAAAATTAAACTATATAATACTATACAGAGTGCAGTTGTTTCCAAACCAAATATCTAAAACTCTTATCAAGAAACCTCTGGCATGTCCTCGCAATAAACATTATTGATTATTCTATTGTTGCTATCGCAAAAAAGAAAAACAAAACCAAAAAAAAAAAAAAACAAACAAACAAAAACCCACACAAAAAACCCCAAAGAAACAAACATACCAAAATTTTGTAAAATCATCTTTCGTACAATACTAATCGCATTATATCCGTTTAATTTTCAGAAGAACAAAAAACAAAACAGAA
Source organism: Elysia crispata (assembly GCA_033675545.1). NCBI lineage: Eukaryota > Metazoa > Mollusca > Gastropoda > Plakobranchidae > Elysia > Elysia crispata. The sequence goes on along the minus strand of JAWDGP010004092.1, from coordinate 254,302 downwards.
CAAAACGAGCCAGAACCATGAAGTTGCTTTCAGAGGAGGTCGTTGCGTAACACTGGGTCCTTGTTCTAAGAGAACTCTCGTGTTGACCCAATCATGCGGAGCCAGGGCTGACGCCTGACTGGGTGAATGTAGCTTGTAGCTCTGAGGCTCAGGGCATAACACTAACAGAGACGTGGCATTTCCACGTGGAAGGAAACGTGTGATTGGACACTATTGATTTCATTTTAAAAAACATTAAAAGAAAAAAAAAACCTGAGTGTCGCAGTTTTAATTCACTTCGTGCACTAAGTTTTTTGTTTTGTTTTGTTTGTTTGTTTTTTTTAAAACAAAGCTGTCAATATTCCAAAGCTTGGCAAAATCATTTGAATATGAGATCCACTTTTGTGCCACGTTTAAACCCTCAAGGTTTGTTCTTTGTGGCAGGGATGGATCATCAATTATATACTAAATGTGTTTCTAAGATTGTATTATTACCATAACCGATATGCAAACCTCATAATAGACAAGCTTTTGAGGCATTAATAACCCACGAAATATCGGAGTCATTTTGACAGTGCGGGCTTTGATAGCATGAGTTAGGATACATTTTTTATGACTTGTAAAATCAGATTTGTAAAGAAATTTAGCGACTACATAAGGTGTTACTATATTATCATCATTATTATTACTATTACTGTTATTATTACCACTATTATTATTATTATAGTCTTTATTATTTGAAGACTTGTCTGAAAATCGCCGCTTTATCACTCTTTTTTCATTTCATTTAGAAGTGTGTGTGTATATATATATATATACAAAAAACTTGTCATTGAAAATCATCAAATGGTCTTCATGATAAAGAAAAGCGTGACGTTTGACGGCTTAACGGTGAGTGGGGGAGGAGAACGGTATTTCAAAGTTTAATATTTATGTTGATTTTTTAAACCAACCTTTTTTTTTTTAGCCTAAGAATTGGCTTAGAGAATTCGGTCCATGAAAAGTTAACGGTTTTGCCAGCAAGAAAAGATTGTAAAAAAAAAAAAATTAAAAGTCCTTGACCTGATTTGCAAATAATTTCTCTACTTTTTTTCCCTTCAGGTTATTTATTTTTTTTCTTTGTTAATCCTTTCTTGATTAAGTGGTTCTGCTTTAATGGTTTGGTAAAATCGAAAGCTTATAAAATGGAGGTCTTTGATCAAGGAAGAATGTGAACGGGAAAAGCATGGATTTTCCTTGAAGTCTTAGAGGTGGTTGTGTGGGTGTGTGTGTATATATGTACTGTAGAGCGGAAAATTACGTGGTTATAAGGTGGAAAGTGGGGAGGAAGGGAAAATGGAACGAGGGAATAAGTTTTGGGGGGACGGAAGGAATTTGGAGTAAGTACGGAGCAAAAGGTGTATGTATGGAGGAGGGGAGCGGGGAGGGAGAGAGGGTGGGAGAGAGAGAGAGAGAGAGAGAGAGAGAGAGAGAGAGAGAGAGAGAGCGAGCGAGCGAGAGAGAGAGAGAGAGAAACAGACAGACAGAGACAGAGGGGGAAAGAGATATGGGAGAGACACAGAGAGAGAGAGAGAGAGAGAGAGAGAGAGAGAGAGATAGATAGATAGATAGATAGATAGATAGATAGAGAGAGAGAGAGAGAGAGAGAGAGAGAGAGAGAGAGAGAGAGAGAGAGAGAGAGAGAGAAAATAAAGAGGGTAAAACAGCAAAATGAAAATTAAAAAAAAAACAAAAAACAAACATTTAATACATGTACAGCACAGTATTTTGATATCGCATAGCCTTCACGTGTGCTGCAAGTAGGGCAAAAAATTCTGAGAGTTCGAGTATAAAGCAAAAAAAAAACCCACCTCTTTTCTCTTTCCTTTTCTTCAGAGCTGGCTTCGCGCCTCCCTTCCCTAATCTCCTGCTCCCCCGCCCCCTATTTTATCGCTTTCAGCGCCAGTAGTTCTGGAGCTAGAGCGTCCACCCTCACTACGGCATGAACAGTTTTTCTGGGTTCGATCCTTCTCAAGCGGTGGGTGATCTTCCATTCCGCTATCCTCAAGAAGGTGATGTTTTATACAGGCATATTATACCTGAGATCATCTCACAAAGGAGATGTTTTATACAGGCATATTATACCTGAGATCATCTCACAAAGGAGATGTTTTATACAGGCATATTATACCTGAGATCATCTCACAAAGGTGATGTTTTATACAGGCATATTATACCTGAGATCATCTCACAAAGGAGATGTTTTATACAGGCATATTATACCTGAGATCATCTCACAAAGGCGATGTTTTATACAGGCATATTATACCTGAGATCATCTCACAAAGGAGATGTTTTATACAGGCATATTATACCTGAGATCATCTCAGGCATATTATACCTGAGATCGGTGTTTTATACAGGCATATTATACCTGAGATCATCTCACAAAGGTGATGTTTTATACAGGCATATTATACCTGAGATCATCTCACAAGTCACATATTATAGAGATCATCTCACAAAGGAGATGTTTTATACAGGCATATTATACCTGAGATCATCTCACAAAGGAGATGTTTTATACAGGCATATTATACCTGAGATCATCTCACAAAGGAGATGTTTTATACAGGCATATTATACCTGAGATCATCTCACAAAGGAGATGTTTTATACAGGCATATTATACCTGAGATCATCTCACAAAGGAGATGTTTTATACAGGCATATTATACCTGAGATCATCTCACAAAGGAGATGTTTTATACAGGCATATTATACCTGAGATCATCTCACAAAGGAGATGTTTTATACAGGCATATTATACCTGAGATCATCTCACAAAGGAGATGTTTTATACAGGCATATTATACCTGAGATCATCTCACAAAGGAGATGTTTTATACAGGCATATTATACCTGAGATCATCTCACAAAGGAGATGTTTTATACAGGCATATTATACCTGAGATCATCTCACAAAGGAGATGTTTTATACAGGCATATTATACCTGAGATCATCTCACAAAGGAGATGTTTTATACAGGCATATTATACCTGAGATCATCTCACAAAGGAGATGTTTTATACAGGCATATTATACCTGAGATCATCTCACAAAGGAGATGTTTTATACAGGCATATTATACCTGAGATCATCTCACAAAGGAGATGTTTTATACAGGCATATTATACCTGAGATCATCTTGATGTGGATGGTTATATGAACCATATAAATAAACAACCATCTCTGTATTGCTTTACATCCTTCTTTCGCGGGCCACATCTTTCTCCACCATTCCCTTGTCGTAGCTTCAGCCTGAAGCATAAGTTGAAAAAACTAGATCTAGATGTAGGTGATTTGTGCGAGTAGTAACCAATCAACTAGTAACTGTAAAGTTATCTCCCCTCCAAAAGCCAATTTAAGTGGGCGGCGAAATTAAGGTGAGCGTTTTATTGCCTGAGCGCAATCTACATAGATCTAGTTAAGAGTGAAAATCGTGCTGAAAAAACAAGAGTTAAGATTGAAAATCGTGCTGAAAAAACAAGAGTTAAGATTGAAAATCGTGCTGAAAAAACAAGAGTTAAGATTGAAAATCGTGCTGAAAAAACAAGAGTTCTTCTTTATTACATAAAATTAGAAAATAAAAAAAACAAAACAACTCGAGCGGCATGACGCAAGTTGCTAAGGTCATAATTGAACATTGTAGGGTTTTGTCATCGAGATTAGAGACTGTGAAGGATTGAGTTGCTAAGGTCATAATTGAACATTGTAGGGTTTTGTCATCGAGATTAGAGACTGTGAAGGTCATAATTGAACATTGTAGGGTTTTGTCATCGAGATTAGAGACTGTGAAGGTCATAATTGAACATTGTAGGGTTTTGTCATTGAGATTAGAGACTGTGAAGGTCATAATTGAACATTGTAGGGTTTTGTCATCGAGATTAGAGACTGTGAAGGTCATAATTGAACATTGTAGGGTTTTGTCATCGAGATTAGAGACTGTGAAGGTCATAATTGAACATTGTAGGGTTTTGTCATCGAGATTAGAGACTGTGAAGGATTGAGTTGCTAAGGTCATAATTGAACATTGTAGGGTTTTGTCATTGAGATTAGAGACTGTGAAGGATTGAGTTGAATTACGACTCAATAAACTGATTGAACATTGTAGGGTTTTGTCATTGAGATTAGAGACTGTGAAGGTCATAATTGAACATTGTAGGGTTTTGTCATTGAGATTAGAGACTGTGAAGGATTGAGTTGAATTACGACTCAATAAACTGATTGAACATTGTAGGGTTTTGTCATCGAGATTAGAGACTGTGAAGGTCATAATTGAA
>JAWDGP010004092.1:237500-245000 GCA_033675545.1 Elysia crispata | reverse complement strand
GTGTGTCTCTCTCTGTCTCTCTCTCTCTGTCTCTCTGTCTCTCTGTCTGTGTGTGTCTCTCTCTGTATCTCTGTCTCTCTGTCTCTCTGTCTCTCTGTCTCTATCTCCCTCTGTCTCTGACTCTGTCTCTGTGTGTCTCTCTCTGTCTCTGTCTCCCTCTCTCTCTTTCTGTCTCTCTCTCTCTGTCTCTGTCTCTGTCTCTATCTCCCTCTGTCTCTGTCTTTGTCTCTGTGTGTCTCTCTCTCTGTCTCTGTCTCCCTCTCTGTCTCTGCTCTCTCTCTGTCTCTGTCTCTGTCTCTCTCTCTCTCTCTCTCTCTCTCTCTCTCTCTCTCTCTCTCTCTCTCTTTCAGCACTCATTCTTTCTTTCCTTCATATCCCCCCATTCTTTTATCCGCAAATCAATAGTAGACCAAATAGCTGAATGGGTTCAACAGACCAGAAATACTTATCGGATAAAAGAGGAAGTATGAAGATGGCATAAATCTTAACAAACATGTTCGTTACTAGTTTAGGGATCAGGTAATGAATTGTGATCAGTAAATTATGCAAGTCTGAACCAGATATTCGCTAGATCAAATTTTAGAGCTGAATGAAAAGCAATAATAATTCCAAATGTTACAAAACGGCTTTTTTCAACTTTCTTTTGGTCTGTCCATTTTGTCAGTTATCTTTTATAATAACTAAATCCATTCAAGTGCTGAAAATCGTTCCCAGAAAAGCTAATATCAACAATTGCATCTTGCTTTCTTAACTGACGTATGATAAACAGCGTTTTCTCTACAGTGAGGACAAATTCTTTCCCTGTTTTTAATTTTTTGTTTAATTATGCATATTGGTGAGGTAGCAAATTACGATTATACACAGGTTTTTACAAACTTTCAACGTCGAGACCGAATTAATACACAAAAATCAAATCCCAACTATCTTGGTCCGGGATCGAGAGCTTTGTGTCCAGATCTTTCACTCAACTGCGATTGTTTTTCATAACTCATAAGAAAACCCGGTTACTCCAGGCAGCTGCCATGAGAGTTTACCCTGTGCAGTCAGGTACCCATTTCATGCCCAACAGGAGCATGATTAACCATTGTTGTAGAAGAATAGAATCAAGGTCAAGTCAGAGTTGGACCAGAGACGAGAAATTACCATCGAGCAAGGATAGCTAAGCATGATTTGGGTGAATTCATATCTTTATATAGACATCATGAGTGTAGAGCTTTAATGTGAGCTTCTGTATCGAATCTAAAGCAAATCATCATGACCCCATCATCAACTTTAACATCAACGTCATTATAATTGTCATCATCATCATCATTATCATCGTCACCATCCTCATCATCATCATCATCATCATCATTATTATTATCATACTCATCATCAATATCATTATCATCATCATCATCATCATCACCATCATCATGATCATGATCATCTTCATCATCTTCATCATCACCATTCTTCACCATCATCATCATCATCATCATCATCATCATCATCATCATCATCATCATCATCATCATCCTCATCATTGTCATACACATCATCAAAATCATAATACAAACAGTATAACTGATTTTCAATTTTCTACTCTTTTCGACAAAACTTGTCATCTCTATCATCACCTGCATCGCACTACCATCATCATAATTAATAGAATGTATAGTTAATCCATAACAACATTGACAACATCGGTGCATATAATATCAAAATAAGACCATAACCACTGCTACCTTGATAGAGAAGTCAAGAAGTCAACAAGCTGTCTCAGCGTCAAGCCGATCTCTCACACATGCGCAGTCGAGCTGGCCTGTAGGTGATGGTCATGATCTGGGCCTCCATAACGTCATGGCAAAAATTCGAAGATAAGACGGCCTGCTTTGTTTCTTTCTTTCTTTCGTACTTTAGGTCTTCAAAGCCGATATTAATATTGACCTTTCGAAAAAAAAGTGTTGAGCCTGTGATTTTAGGATACATGTACCTGTATAGGAAGTAAAGAAGAACTATAATGATGCGCTGAGACAAATTTCTTCTTGGTATTTTATTTATTTCAAAAATGTCAATCTTGATGGATACACCATTTGAGTTTTACAGATAAAATTATAACAAAATACATTAATTTTTTTTTCGCTCGACAAAAGCTTGCAAACTTTACATGGATCTGATAGAGATGATATTAAGGGAGCAAGATGTATCCATAATTAATCCATAAGTAATATAGCAGTTATCCAGCAGTCGTTTAGTAGTTATCCAGCGATGATGTAGCAGTTATCCAGCAGTTATCCAGCGTTTACCCCTAGCAGTGAAAAAATTCTCTTGTCTTGATAAAAATTCATTAATCATTGACATACGTTTGAATGAAATATTTCATATGATTGCTCGTATAGAAATACTTTGGTTGTTGGATAAATCTCGTTAGGACGTAAATAATCTCAAGTTTTGATCAAAGAGCAGTTAACCTTACATGGAAACTCTGTTTACAACATGAGTCTAAACTACTCGTATATCTTCTACCTTTTTTTTTGATTCGATCATTCCTTCGAGGGATTATAAACATAAAAAAATGATTTAAAAAAAAACTTTAAATCTTTTCATAACCCAAAGGACAAACGACAATGAATATGTCCGGATTTTTAAAAAAGATGTCTGTGCCATTGCATTAGAGTTTGGCCCAGGGTTATGCAAACACGTATTTTTGATAAATCGAACAAACGGGTTGATCCGCTAACCAAGGCAGCATGTTTTCTCTAAGTTGATCTAAATCGTTTTACGTTTTAAACAGGGTGTGTCATTATAAATATTCAATCAAAATTGGAAGTGTATTATTTACGTTACGTGTACAAGTAGTTGTGAATGCAGAAAAACCTATAAAGAGATTTTGGCGACTGTTTTCTAAGTTCAAATAATGGACAAATCAAAGACAAGACTGAATAAAAAAAAATAATTAATTAACAGGGCATTATAATGAAAGGTACTTTAACACTGAAATACGCTTATTTTTATACATCAAACAGAATTACTTTGATCTTCGGGTTTAACTGTTAAGCTTTTATGTTTCGCTGTGAAGTTTTTATACTTTGCAATAATTAAAAAAAAAATTTTTTTTACAGTCGTGGCAGAGAAACATTCACGTTTGAATATAATCAGATTAGACCAGAGACCACAGGAAACCTGCGAAGACTCAACACTATAATAGGAGAAATAAAATAAATAGCAGGGGAATAAATACAGAAATCTTTTATTAGGGACAAGCCTCCTAAAGATTTTATTAATTAGACAGACAGACAAAGACAGAGACAAAGAGAGGGAGATAGAGATTAACATATATATATATATAGATCTTTGTCTCTGTCTCTCACTCTCTGTCTGTCTCTCAGTCGATCTGACTGTCTGACTGTCTGTATGTCTGTCTTTCTCTTTCTCTCTCTCTCTCAGCCTCTCTCCTTGTTTGGATATCTCTGTCGGTCCCTCCGTGAAGAGACTGCAGCAGAGCAAAAAAGTTTTTTTCTAGATTTTTCAAATTTATGACCATCTATATCGCCACGTAGTTCTAGTACCCATTGTCTGCTCTCTAAAATACAACATTTGTGTCCAAGTAGCATTTCTTTCTATCTAGGTAGAGACCTTCTCGGCGTGGCCGGATGAGGAAAGATTCTACTATCAAATGTATATGTTGACAGTTTGAACACTGATAGTTTCTGGCCAGCCCTAACATCTCCACCACGGCCGCTTTCTTCTCCTCCCTGTTGGGGCCTGTGTTATATTATTTTGAATAGAATGTTGGATACGGCTTAAGGTGGGCGCCATTTGTGAGACTGTTGATCGATACAGACTATCAATGTGACGTGAAGCCTTCATACACCGCCTTTACCAACATGTTACACCAAAAAATTATCTTCAAAGTTTTGTCTATTGATCACATGAACGCTAAGTTCTGCTCTGTGTTTCCTTCTAAGCATCCAAAACTTGAAGGGAAAAAACACATAACGCAAGTTCTCACTCGTTTAACGCCCTTTATCTTACAGCGTCTGATTTCATAAAGAGACATGCGTGTTGAGCAAGGCCAACCGAGGTCATCAAATAGATCTTTAGTTGAAAAAAACCGCCAAGTCATGGCAGAGCTTAGCACGTAGCTGAGCTTACTAGCTTAGGAGACTGCAGATGTGACGACTATAGGCCTCTGGTGAGAAACGGCTATATATACTGTGTAGTTAACCAGATCACACCGGTTAGGTTAAAAAGCAATGGCGGCGTGTGGAGATCCATTCTGCCGCGTCATGATGGAGCCCTACGTCCAGATCTTGGTTCTGTTTGTTCTTTAGGCAAACGGAGCTCTTGATCGATCTGATGGTATCGAATATTGAAATATTGGATCAAACTTTCAAGCTTCGGCATGTCTCATAATCATGACAGACACAAAAAAAAATCAATTATTTATGCAAATTGATTATCGAAGCACGGCGGCAATACAGCATAATAAATGTAATTTTTGTCAATATAGCATAATAAATTGAATTTCATCTATATTGCATAATAAATGGACTTTCGTAAATATAGCGTAATAAATGGAATTTCGTTAATATAGCATAAAAATAAATAAAATTTCATCTATACAGTATAATAAATGGAATTTCGTCAACATGACATAATAAATGGAATTTCGTCAATACAGCATAATAAATGGAATTTTTGTCAATATAGCTTTATAAATGGAATTTACATCACTATAGCATAATAAATGAAATTTTTGTCAATATAGCAAAATAAGTAGAAAGTCATATATAGAGCATAATAAATGGAATAAATATAGCATAATAAAATTATTGGAATTTCGCCGATATAGTATAATAAATGGAATTTCGCAAATATTGTATGATAAATGGTATTTTGTCAACATAATAATAAATGGAATTTTGTCAATATAGTGTAATAAATGGAAGGTCATCTTCAATAAAGCATAATAAATGTAAATTCTCTTCACTACAGCATACTAAATGGAATTAAGTACCAAATTTTACGTAACAACAAATCAAGACAAGAGGTTTTATTTCTAATTTCTTCATGAATTTGTTTCAAAGATTCGATATAAATATCGTTTTTTTTTTTGTAGATATAAGTTGATAGAAGGTGTGCTTGCACAATATACCCAACATATTAAACAGAGAGTCGCATATAGTAAAAAAATTATTCCAGCAGTTTATTTTTACTGGCTGTTAGGTCTCCCCAAAACTAAACTTTGAAATGCACCTAAAAATTGATGAATATTAATGGTCATCAGTTATATTTATCCTTACGTCTCAATTGTTTAGTGCTGAGCTTTAAATAGTCCATTTTTACACCACGTCGAAATGGTTTTTTGTTCCTGTTTGAAATCAAACAGCACATCATGAGTATACTTCTATTATAAGATTTTGTCCATCTATATCAGTTTAATATAGAAGTTCAATTACAAGATACTTGGAAGAAAGAAAGCAAACACACACACACACAAAAGTTTGATGACATAAGTTATTAATTGGCCATCTTTTTTTTTTCCTTTTTAGTTGAATGGGGTCGAAAATTAGTCGCCAAAATAAAATATGAACCAATTAACAAAATAATCTTTAAAAAATGGTAAGAAATAGGATGACCATTGTTTAGAAACTTTTTAGATGGACTGAGCATGGGTGGTGTCCAGTTGGAGGTAAAGGGGGAGGGTATGCAAAAGTACGGCGCTTCAAATAACTTGATGCTGTGTTTAAACTTTCATTATCATGCGTTACTTAACCTTGATCGGGCGGTCCGGCCAAAACATTGTCCGCTAATATTGCTAGTCACAATGTAACGCTTTATCTTCCTGATCCAGCTTATGTTTTATAACGGTTAAATACGTCATCAACAAGAGCTGTCTATAACTGCTGACCGCCTCACATCTCTTGGTTTCTATAAAAGCTCCAAGCAGATTTGCGTCAATAGTTTATACAACACTATCGCCGGCTAATTGGGGGGATAATGCTAAAGACCGTGATCCTTGTATTACGGGAAATATTGTTACCCCCAGGAGAGCGCGTACACTGTAGAGGAGGAAAACTATCTATGTCGTCACGTAGGGTAAACAAATTATAATTTGATAGCATATTATCGACGTCACAAACTATAACATTTATAACTTATTATAATTTGATAACATATTATCGACGTCACAAACTATAACATTTATAACTTATTATAATTTGATAACATATTATCGACGTCACAAACTATAATATTTATAACTTATTATAATTTGATAGCATATTATCGACGTCTCAAACTGTAACAGTTTTCGAACCGTCTGGGTCCTATGGATTTTCATAAAATTATACGAACGATAATGAAATCTGATTTAAGTAGTAGCGAAAAAAGTGCATCGCTCCATCTGCCGTACTATATGTATTATTACGCAATCCTCCGTAACTCCACTTTTTAAATTATTATTTTGATCACCTTTTCATTACATTATTTTGAAGCGTACACTGATTGGATATAAATAAGAATTATAAGAGCAAAAGTTTTAGGTAGTGCTCAGCAGTGGTTAGGATAAGGCTTTCATTAAAAATGACAGAAATTTGCTAGCCATCGTGAGATTAGAACTATCGATTTTTAGATACATCGAGTTATAAGTGATAGAGAATATTTCTACCCAGCAAATCGAAAAATGACTTATCATAATGCTCTTCTGTGTTTTGTTCTTGTCTCTGAGATTCTTTTTAGCTCAGCAGTCACGAATCTTATACTAACATTCTCAAGAGGGGAGGAGCCGGTTTGTCCGACCCGGCAAAGTAAGGATCCCCAGATTCGCTCGATAGTACTTTCCGGACTTTCTCTCTTGGGCGCCATATGCTATGTTACAGTTTATGTACCTGCACGGCCTAGTGCAGAAAGCTAAGGTCTAGATCTGAAGCTACTTCCGCCAGTCACCACGTCACAGTTTGCACACAAAAGTCTAAAGGTACTCGGATACGCAGGGAGAAACTTATACCGAGACGTAACTTAGTTCGCAAACAATGACGTTTCATAAACTCTCGAAGCGAATTTCTTGGCGCCAAGATAGGTGGACGATCTACTTTCATCGGCTTCTCATAATAACCTGCAAGGGTTTTCTCTTCGTCTTCATTTCCTTTAGGAAAAAAAGGAAACACACGGTTAAATGCTGATTTAAAATGACTCCAATCTCCGTTGAGTCGTGCTGCAACAAAGAAAGAATTCTGAGCATAGGATTGCTGAGCAGATGTCAAGGCCACAGATCGCTATGTCTTGTAGTTCTATTGGGTTGTGACCAGTTTCACAATCTTCGCGTCATTTCTGAAGGTCGCGGCTGACGAGATTTTCGCTTGAAAATGACGTTGAATCTAAAACTGAGAGGCAAATTTGTTTATGTCCTGTAACAACATGGACTCGATCGTTCTCAGCGACTCAACGTCAGTCTTAGTCTATTCAAGCCAGCATGAAAGTCACTGTCCCTGAAGCATCTATTTTTTTTATGGT
>JAWDGP010004092.1:225000-230000 GCA_033675545.1 Elysia crispata | reverse complement strand
TGTTTTGTCTTCTGCTGTAATTGATCTCAGATGGTCGAGGTCGTCCTTGGTTTTAGGTTTAAGCTCGCCAGCTGGTGTGTGGTGACAGAGGTCTTTGTTGATGACTGGTGGTAGTGCTGTTCTATCGGCCTTCCTCGAAATTTGTATCACGTTTAGGGACAAAGTGCTGTTCTATCGGCCTTCCTCGAAATTTGTATCACGTTTAGGGACAAAGTGCTGTTCTATCGGCCTTCCTCGAAATTTGTATCACGTTTAGGGACAAAGTGCTGTTCTATCGGCCTTCCTCGAAATTTGTATCACGTTTAGGGACAAAGTGCTGTTCTATCGGCCTTCCTCGAAATTTGTATCACCTTTAGGGACAAAGTGCTGTTCTATCGGCCTTCCTCGAAATTTGTATCATTTGTATCACGTTTAGGGACAAAGTGCTGTTCTATCGGCCTTCCTCGAAATTTGTATCACCTTTAGGGACAAAGCGCTGTTCTATCGGCCTTCCTCGAAATTTGTATCACGTTTAGGGACAAAGTGCTGTTCTATCGGCCTTCCTCGAAATTTGTATCACGTTTAGGGACAAAGTGCTGTTATATCGGCCTTCCTCGAAATTTGTATCACGTTTAGGGACAAAGTGCTGTTATATCGGCCTTCCTCGAAATTTGTATCACGTTTAGGGACAAAGTGCTGTTATATCGGCCTTCCTCGAAATTTGTATCACGTTTAGGGACAAAGCATGACTCCATAGATTGATTTGCTGGAACGCTTATATCTCGCCTCAGAATATCTCCGAGCAGGCGCCACTGGCTTTCAGTGATGGTTATTTAGAGCGGTTTTTTCTTTGCATTTTTTATATAGAGATAATATATGTGGATCTTTACTGTTCCTCAAGCCCTAAAACGCTATTCGCCTAGAGGGTTGAATAACCAGATATAGCACGTTCAGAGTTGCAGGGCTTTACTGCGAATAACTGGCAGAGAAGAAAGCTTTGAAAATGACCAACTGCTGCGGCCAAAAGACAAGTCAGCTGCTGCTACAGACTAAAAGTCAAGTGAAATAGCTGCATGGTACACTTTGATTTATAGGGCCTGAAATTCAAGCCGTTTGCAATTAGTTCAAGAAGATCCTGGGTCAGAAAAAAAAAAGTAAGAGATCTCGAATTATCACATATAATTTTAGGGGAAGTACTGATCTAGCTGGCAGTCAAATTACTGCAAATTTGAGAACATACTTGGGGAAAGAAAAGTAAAGCAAGCAAAAAAGATAAATAAATAAATAAAAGAGCGTACTCCTAGGAAATAACTATTAAGTTGTCTTTTTGATAAGAAACGCTCGACTTTCCATTGTTATTAAATTTGCGACTACCAAGCTCTGTTCCTCGCGACATGCTTTGTCTGGGCAAGTCTCCGCGCACCGCCCGCAGTATGGTGGCAGTGCCCTATCTCGATCATTTTACAAGATCTCTGGACCCGGGAAAAAATATTGGAGATCTTATCTATGACGGCAATTAAAACACAGACCTCCGTTTGTGCTGAGGCCGTTCCTACAGGGCGCGGGCACATTGTTGACGATTGACCCCCGAAAAAGTTCTAGGGAGAGAAAGAAAGGAAGGTGAAGGAGAAGAAGAAGAAGAAGAAGAAGAAGAAGAAAGAGAAGAAGAAGAAGAAAAAGAAGATGAAAAAGAACTAGAAGAAGAAGAAGAAGAAGAAGAAGAAGAAGAAGAAGAAGAAGAAGAAGAAGAAGAAGAAGAAGAAGAAGAAGAAGAAGAAGAAGAAGAAGAAGAAGAAGAAGAAGAAGAAGTAGAAAAGTGAAATAGAGAGGATGAGAGAGGGAGATTGAGTGAGAGAGAGGAAATACAAACAGAGACATAGAGAGTCAGATAAAGAGAGAGAACGAGGGAAGAGAGAGAGAGAGAGAGAGGGAGAGAAAGAAAGAGAGAGAGAAAAAGAAAGATAGGCCCAGATATGTCATTGACAAAGACAATATTTAAAAAAAACAATTAAAGAGAAAATGGAGAGAATGTGACAGAAAGATAAAAAAAAATAGATAGATAGAGAGAGAGAGAGGGAGAGAGAGAGAGAGAGAGAGAGAGAGAGAGAGAGAGAGAGAGAGAGAGAGAGAGAGAGAGAGAGAGAGAGAGACAGACGGACAGACAGACAGATAGGTAGATATAGGGAGAGTTAGATTTAGAGAGAAAAACAGAGAGAGACAGAAAGAGAAAGATAAAGACAGAAAATAAAAGAGAGAAAGAATAAAATCAAAATTAATATTCTGGGGACGTCGTATAGAGGAATGACAGACAGATGCCATGTATGCACACGCAGTAGAACAAACAGACAATTACAGAGATAATTTGGGTAAAGTGACGGAGTGACAATCAGGCACGTATAGACAGACTCATTCAGACAGGTACACTTACTAGCACTTCAAAGGAACTACAATACAACCTGAACGTTTTTTTTTTTTAATTAAACTTCATCTGGCCAAATTCATTTAACAGAATTTATATCTCAGAAATTAGCTTCACCGTGGTAGTACCGGATCATGCAATGCAATAAATCGATTTGTTGAAATTCAGCCATGCTCATTTTGACCTTCTTGTTAAGATTTGGTATTTACCAGCCTAGAAGCACAAAGTAATCGATTACAATATTTAGTACCGCCAGTATCTTGTGATAGTGAACATTAAATAAAAAATTATTCACTATCTACGTGATTTAAAAAAAAAAAAAAAGATTTTAAACGATTTTCTTGTGACTAAAATGTTTTGATTCACATTGAGTTGTTCGTAATTTCTAGAAAAATAATGATCTTTGGCTTTGCAACTTTTGGTTACAATTGGCATCATAAGGAAACGTGTCCAATTATAGGAGTGCTTCCGTCAGTCTTATGAAAAACTTGACTGAATTTTAAAGTTTGCCTCTCAGTGAAGATCTACTTTTAAATCTTAAACCGGTTCTGTAAAATATTTTCATTTTGAGTTCACATGAATGACTCTCTCTCTCCCTCTCTGTCTCTCTGTCTCTCTCTCTCCCTCTCTGTCTCTCTCTCACTCTCTCTCCCTCTATCTCTCCATCTCCCTCTCCCTCTCTCTCTCTCCTCCCTCTTTCTCTCTGTCTGTCTGTCTGTCTCTCTCTCTTTGTCTCTCTGTCTCTCTCTTTGTCTCTCTCTCACTCTCTCTGTCTCTGTCTCTCTCTCACTCTCCCTCTCTTTCTCTCTGTCTCTCTCTCACTCTCTCCCTGTCTGTCTCTCTCTGTCTCTGTCTCTGTCTCTCTCTCTCTGTCTCTGTCTCTCTCTTTCTCTCTGTGTCTCTCTCTCTGTCTCTCTCTCTCACTCTCTCTCTGTCTCTGTCTCTGTCTCTCTCTGTCTCTGTCTCTCTGTCTCTGTCTCTGTCTCTGTCTCTGTCTCTGTCATCTGTCTGTCTGTCTGTCTGTCTGTCTCTCTCTGTCTCTGTCTCTGTCTCTCTCTCTGTCTCTCTCTCTCTGTCTCTCTCTCTCTCTCTCTCTCTCTCTCTCTCTCTCTCTCTCTCTCTCTCTCTCTCTCTCTCTCTCTCTCTCTCTCTCTCTCTCAGTGCTTCTGACTGATCCAATAAAGATCGACATTGTCAAGTCTACCTTTGAAAATTTAAAAGGCCAGAAAATGTTTGACGTCATTGTTGGTTTTTAACAATCTGAGAAGGTGGAATGTCGGATGCTTCTTTTCCTTGACCTCTCCTTAACCTTTTTTCTCTCCAAGAAGTGATATTTTTCCCATAAAACATAAATCGCAATAAGACCGAAAGTGTCCTACGCCACTATTGCCTATTGTATACTCTAAAGACAAGGAACGATAATCTGTGACTAGGCGTTATTAATGGGAGATTATATCATTTCTTTTATATAATTATAATTTATCGAGGTGTCTTGAAGCCTCTCTATAATCGTAATTGTCTTCTCTAATGACGACAAAATAGAATCTGAAAATTATATCGGACCCTGTCACAATTTGAAAGTTTTCCATTTCATATCTTCACTGCATCGTAAAAAAACCGAATATGAAACACTTAAGAATGCTTAGACTTGATCCGCTCTGTGCTGGCAATTTTCTCTGTCAAGGTCTTTACCTTCTTGATCGACATCTGGTCGTTGGCTGGGCTGGTAGCAATCTCTCCTATAGGACCACTAGCCCCTCTGATCGGGGTCAGATCTCACGCTGTAGGTTGATGAGTTAGAGATTGTAGCTTACGTGGCAGAGATTAATGTTGTGTTCAGTTCAAGCTGGAAAAATCTCGTCTTCGACGGGTCAAATCGAATAGTTTCATCAAAAACAATAACAAGGAAGATCAAACACTTTCATTCCAAAAAACTAACAAGAGAGATGAAACGCTTTCACCAAAAACGCTTACAAGAAAGATTGAATATTTCCATTAAAAACACTAATTCAAGAGATCGAATACTTTTCTTAAAAACACTAAAAAGAGAGATCAAATTCTTTCATCAAAAACACTATCATGAAAGATCAAAATACTTTCATAGAAAACACGGACAAGAGAGATCAAATACTTTCATCAAGAACACTAACATTTTAACAAGATAGATCAAATAGGTTCATATAAAACACTAAACAGAGAGATCAAATTAATACTTTCATCAAAAACACAAAGCATAACATTCGTTTGAATTGATTAGAAATGTGGGGTGACAAGACCAAAGTAATCAGCTACTCAATGGATTCACTCACTTCGTTATTATTTTCCAAAAAGAATCTAGACATTTTTGACACGTTTTCTTCTTTCTTTTTTTTTGTTTTCTTAATTAGAGTAGAGGCACAAATATGATAAGTAATTAAATGTTTGCTTGTGGAATAAAATTAAAATGGTGGGTGATATTAAAACCAAATTAATGAATACCATAGAACTGTTATGTCATGCCGAAACCCTCACTATGGTACTATAAATATACCCCTCTCCACTCACCCCCTTTCATTACAGCCTTCTTTTTCCTCGCTGTATATGTAGTATGTGATATGATGAG
>JAWDGP010004092.1:202500-210000 GCA_033675545.1 Elysia crispata | reverse complement strand
GACAACACTAACAAAAACAACAACAGCAACAACAATAACAACAATAATAACATCAACAACCAAACCCAAATAACCCAATCCGTCCATGAACGAATGTTTTTTTTCACAGGTTTTTCCTGCTTTAAGTGTGTTTTGCCACTTTGCAAGTATTATTCATTTTTACTTTAATCACGATTAAAACGGTCAAGGAGATTGCACGACTTCCATCAGTCTAGGCGAGAAATTAAGAGGCGTTACCCAGAGAATGTGTTAGTCATCTGTTAGACTCTAGATCTCGCCCGGCCTTGTTGGAGGGGACTGATAAAGACGGGCGATGGCCTTGATGAAGTTGATGCTGTAGCAGTAGTTGTTGTTTTATCAGCAGCTGTCGCATACCGCTAGGGATACCACGATGATGTCAGCGTCAACATGATCCATTGCAAATTGTTTTGAAACGTTTTAATTATTAGCTGACTCAGTGACTGTAACTGCCGTGGCAATTGGTTACTCCCCTTTGACAGGCAGTGAGTGGTCGCCCCCGAAAGGCTGGTGGGGAAAAGGAACAGAGGGTAGAACGAAGTCAACGAACCTGTTTAGATCCAGAGGCTCGGGGTTCAAATCCTTTCGAGGACTCTGTGGGGTTGTTCTGGTATTTCATAACTGTGGATGGTTTCCAATCAAACTGCTTTGATTAAAAAAAAAAAGGAAAAAAAGCTACCCTTGCTGAACGCACTGGTTTTTGACTTCAGTGGAGGGTATAATTATATGGGTTCAGACTGGGGCCTCCTAAACTACACGCCAAGTAATCGAAACGGACAAACTTTTGCATATTAAGTGTTAGTGGTCCATTTCACCCAAGCATAGTTAGTACAGAATTGAGCCCAGAACGCACGTTTTGTCCAGCCCGCAGGCCTTTACAACGAAATTATGTAACTGTCCTACTTCTGTCAAATTGTTAAAAAAAATGATACAGCTCGATTTTACTTTAATGGCAAAAGGTTCGTTTATTTCGGCTACTCGGCATGTTCCTTTGGAAACCTCGGTTCAGACACTAGGCAACAAGGCCGCATTGAAGGGTGTAAAGGAATGCATGATAATGCGGGCTTGCATGTTTGTAGATCTGCAAAATCTCTGCGGGTAAAGTTCGAATTGCACTCACAATCCTACTAGGCAGACGGGTCTAAAGTCAAACTGGCTTCTTCAAATTGCGCTGAAAATCATACCAGGCTGACGGGTCTAAAGTCAAAGGGGTTTGTTGCGTGAGCTGCCAAGGTATGCCATTTCTTTTTTGATTGGCCGGGCGACATCAAGCAGCTACTGAATTGGGAGTAGTTCTGGCTAGACAAGGACTCTGGTAAAAACAGTCTAATCATGAAGAGTACTGTTTGTGATTGTGAAACACAACAAATTTGCTTCCCATGGCTAACAAATCGACTTAGATGGCGGCACTTTCAATGGGTCATTTCCATATCCCGTGAATTTTTTTTTACATGCATTTTTTTTTAAACTTCGTGACGTGACCGAGTTAACCAGGGAGATGCTCTAGCCGAACTCGACTCTCATCACAGAGGAAGAGACACATGGTCATGTGACGTGTTGACTGACACACACTCGAGCGTCGAACGATTGTCACCAGTCGCATGTTTTGATGGCCTATCACCAGAACCGATGACGACCCACATCAGGATCAGGGTCAGCTGATCAAATTCGTGGAGTGGCGTGATCATTTGGCTAGACAGGCACTTGTAGATAGGGACAGCCCTGGAGATAAAACAGGTCTGTTTCCTGTGATCTGTGAAAACACTCAGTGAAACAGGGCAAAGTTGCACCGCAAACCATGGTGTATAATTATGTGTGTGTGCGGGTCAGACACAATTTAATCAGTGTAGTTATCAGGCGACAAGGCTAATAATGCCATCAGGTTTTATAATGTCAGGGACTGGTTCTTTTTGTCATTATTTAATTAGTGCATTTCGTTTTACTCGTTGTGGTCATGAAATGACCATCATTTTTTATTTTCGTTCTTTTTTTTATACATGATCCTCGTTGTCTTCAACTTCATCATCATCCCCCAATTCCGAGTCATCATCAGTATCGTCCTTAAATCTCTCTAAACAAACGAAGAAAAAGAAAAACAGCAGCGATTTCTCTACCATTTCACAATCGCTGTTATTATCCCTGGCAATAACAGGAGCCACGAGCTCTTCAGCAGCAAGATAGAGGAGAGATAGAGAGAGAGAGAGAGAGAGAGAGAGAGAGATAGATAGATAGAGAGAGATAGATAGAGGAGAGATAGATAGAGGAGAGATAGATAGATAGATAGATAGATAGAGGAGAGATAGATAGAGAGATAGATAGAGGAGAGATAGATAGAGAGATAGATAGAGGAGAGATAGATAGAGAGATAGATAGAGGAGAGATAGAGAGAGAGAGAGATGGAGAGATAGATAGAGAGAGAGAGAGATGGAGAGATAGATAGAGAGAGAGAGATGGAGAGATAGATAGAGAGAGAGATAGATAGAGAGAGAGATAGATAGAGGAGAGATAGATAGAGAGAGAGATAGATAGAGGAGAGATAGATAGAGAGATAGATAGATAGAGAGAGATAGGTAGAGAGAGAGATAGATAGAGAGATAGATAGATAGAGAGAGAGATAGATAGAGAGAGAGATAGAGGAGAGATAGATAGAGAGATAGATAGAGGAGAGATAGATAGAGAGATAGATAGAGGAGAGATAGATAGAGAGATGGAGAGATAGATAGAGGAGAGATAGATAGAGAGATAGATAGAGGAGAGATAGATAGATAGATAGAGAGATTGAGATAGATAGAGGAGAGATAGATAGAGAGATAGAGAGATAGATAGAGAGAGATAGATAGAGAGATAGAGAGATAGATAGAGGAGAGATAGATAGAGAGATAGATAGAGGAGAGATAGATAGAGAGATAGAGAGAGAGATAGAGGAGAGATAGATAGAGAGATAGATAGAGGAGAGATAGATAGAGGAGAGATAGATAGATAGAGGAGAGATAGATAGAGGAGAGATAGAGAGATAGATAGAGAGATAGATAGAGAGATAGAGAGAGAATGAGAGATGGAGAGATAGATAGAGACAGAGAGAATGAGAGACTGAGAGAGAGACTGAGAGAGATAGATAGAGGAGAGATAGATAGAGACAGAGAGAATGAGAGATGGAGAGATAGATAGAGATAGAGAGAATGAGAGATGGAGAGATAGATAGAGACAGAGAGAATGAGAGACTGAGAGAGAGACTGAGAGAGATAGATAGAGGAGAGATAGATAGAGGAGAGATAGATAGAGGAGAGAGATAGAGAGAGATAGATAGAGGAGAGATAGATAGAGGAGAGATAGATAGAGAGAGAGAGACTGAGAGAGAGACTGAGAGAGATAGATAGAGGAGAGATAGATAGAGGAGAGATAGATAGAGAGAGAGAGACTGAGAGAGAGACTGAGAGAGATAGATAGAGAGAGAGAGAGACTGAGAGAGATAGATAGAAAGAGAGAGAGAGGTAGAGACTGAGAGAGAGACTGAGAGAGATAGATAGAGAGAGAGAGAGAGACTGAGAGAGAGACTGAGAGGGATAGATAGATAGAGAGAGAGAGACTGAGAGAGATAGATAGAGAGAGAGAGACTGAGAGAGAGACTGAGAGAGATAGATAGAGAGAGAGAGACTGAGAGAGATAGATAGAGAGAGAGAGAGAGACTGAGAGAGATAGATAGAGAGAGAGACTGAGAGAGAGACTGAGAGAGATAGATAGAGAGAGAGAGAGACTGAGAGAGATAGATAGAGAGAGAGAATGAGAGATGGAGAGAGATAGATAGAGAGAGAATGAGAGATGGAGAGATAGATAGATAGAGAGAGAATGAGAGATGGAGAGATAGATAGATAGAGAGAGATAGATAGAGAGAGAATGAGAGACTGAGAGATAGATAGATAGAGAGAGAATGAGAGACTGAGAGATAGATAGATAGATAGAGAGAGAATGAGAGACTGAGAGAGATAGATAGATAGATAGAGAGAGAATGAGAGACTGAGAGAGAGATAGATAGATAGAGAGAGAATGAGAGACTGAGAGATAGATAGAGAGAGAGAGACTGAGAGATAGATAGATAGAGAGAGAGAGACTGTGAGATAGATAGAGAGAGAGAGACTGAGAGATAGATAGAGAGAGAGAGACTGAGAGATAGATAGAGAGAGAGAGACTGAGAGATAGATAGATAGATAGAGAGAGAATGAGAGACTGAGAGATAGATAGATAGATAGAGAGAGAATGAGAGACTGAGAGAGATAGATAGAGAGAGAATGAGAGACTGAGAGAGATAGATAGAGAGAGAATGAGAGATGGAGAGAGAAATATAGAGATAAAGAGAGCAGAGGGAGAGAGAAATATATAAGAGAGAAAAAAGGAGAGAGATATGGAATAGAAATGTAGAGAAAGAGAGAGACAGGGTGAGAGAGAAAGAGAGAGAGAGAGAGAGATAGAGAGAGAGATAGAGAGAGAGAGAGAGAGAGAGAGAGAGAGAGAGAGAGAGAGAGAGAGAGAGAGAGAGAGAGAGAGAGAGAGAGAGAGAGAGAGAGAGAGAGAGAGAGAGAGAGAGAGAGAGAGAGAGAGAGAGAGAGAGAGAGAGAGAGAGAAATCTGTCTCCTAGTTTCGTCATTCTGCGATGACAAACGAGTCATGTGACCGTCCTCCATACTGATGGCGTGATCATCAACACCCCCCCTCCCAGTCTTGTCGAAATCGAAATTACGGTTATTATATGAGTAAAGCTTGCTGTTATGACCACAAGTGGTCTTTGAAATTGATCTAGATCGACATTATTGTTTTCTTGACCTGATTGACTGTCATGGTCCTGGATGTAATATTTAATATCGGATGCGGCTACTGTACATAGCTAATCATATGCGTTAGTCCATCACCGCCACAAAAAGATTACTGGTACATGTATGATTTATTAGCGTGCTGATAGCTTTGCTCTATAGAGAATGGCTTACATTGTTGTGCAGTACAGCTTGCCGATAAAACTTGATAC
The DNA here is from genome assembly GCA_033675545.1 of Elysia crispata. NCBI lineage: Eukaryota > Metazoa > Mollusca > Gastropoda > Plakobranchidae > Elysia > Elysia crispata. Next base: position 204,965 of record JAWDGP010004092.1, on the reverse strand, counting down.
GTTTTGTATTCTCCACAAGATTAGAAGTACCGAAACATAATATCAAAATGTAATGATTTCAAACGTTAAATTAATAAGTGATTTTAATGCCCATTCATGTTACATATGTTTTAACATGCCTTCGACTGCTCCAGTCCTACGCGGCGGAAATGCCAGTTTTTGAATTATTTAATGACTTAATCAAGAGATGAGGATCCAAAGATCCAAGTCATTTTTATATGGCCTGGAGTTATGTCTTCATTTCGTACAGGCGTTTTCTGTGTGTTCGGTCTCATTATCTTCGTCGCAATTATTATCATTATTATTATTATCATCATCATCATCATCATCATCATCATCATCATCATCATCATCATCATCATCATTAGTGTAAATTACCGTTTTCTTCTTCATCATCATCATCATCATAATCATTATCATAACTATTATCATGATTACCATTTTCGTCATCATCATCATCATCATCATCATCATCATCATCATCATTATTGTAAATTACCGTTTTCTTCATCATCATCATCATCATAATCATTATCATAACTATTATCATGATTACCATTTTCGTCATCATCATCATCATCATCATCATCATCATCATTATTGTAAATTACCGTTTTCTTCATCATCATCATCATCATCATAATCATTATCATAACTATTATCATGATTACCATTTTCGTCATCATCATCATCCTCATCATCATCATCATCATCATCATCATAATCATTATCATAATTATTATCATGATTACCATTTTCGTCATCATCATGAGCAACATCATCATCATCATCATCATCATAAACATCATTATTTCTAGGGAGATCTGTGGTTGGAATCCCTGGTGGTGGAGTCTGATCCTCTCGAATGAGCGCTAACCATAGCTTTCGGAGGAGCAATCGCTATAGACGATTGTTCTGGAACCATTAGGGGCTGAAAATCAGGGAAACTAGAGCAGAGACTTATAAAAACACAAGAATCTCCCCCCTCCCCTGCTTTTTTTTTCTTCTATATGTTGCTCCTCTCTCAGTTGTGGCGGAATAGCCAATTGTAAAAACACGATTTCCGAGAGTTCGTGATCGAGGCTAGGTCCTTATTATTAGATGTCTTTATCTTTACTTTCCCTATAAGCCACGATACATCGTTAAGAACCTATTCATCTATTGATACCCGTCCTTGATTGGAACACGTTTGGTGTTGTTTTTTTTTTTTTTTCGGAATTTCCATTTCCCCACCTGAGTCGAAATGAAACTGAGAAACCTTCTCCGAAGGCGTTGTGTTTTTGACCGGTTCACAAAAGAGGCTCGCAGCTGTTTCTAACAGCGGCGCCATTGTTTGTGAGATACAGACAAACCGCATTGTTGGCAACAGTTTGTCGTTTCAATGCATTGAATGAAGCAAGTCAACGAAATGTAGATTCGTACAAAAAGTAGCAATAAAAAACACCAGTTGAACAATAGAACGTAATTAAATTATGCTGTAGAATGTGTCTAGAGAGGCCGAAGCGGAGCTTTTATCAGTCTGCTGGTACCGACATGATGCGATCCATCTCATTCGAGGCTGGTGATGTAGAAAACGTCAATGTGACGTTATTTTCATTACCTATGCTTCACTCTTGCCTGTACCAGTCTTCGCCCTTTGGGCTGAAACTCAACCGGTGTGTATAATTATATTAGATACAACAATTATAACGCGTGTATAATTTATGCTTGCTATGCTGGACCTCTGTAGGTAGACACATCACTGTGCTGCCAATAGTAAACAGGCGTCAAGCGTGTAAATCTACACTCAACCAGTGATACAGAAAAAAAAATAAATTACATTCACAGTACGTGTGTGCCACTTCCACACTGTAAACAAGATGTGGTTAGCCAGTTTGCTGTTTTTAAAGTCAAATCCTTCACATTACCGTATCAACTCTGTGTCGTCGAGTTGAGGAATGCGTGTTGGAGTTAATTGCTTTTTAATTTGGTTCCCCTTGAAGCTTAAAGTCACCAGGCAAGAAATGTATATAAAACCATAAGAAAGGTAAATACAGGTATATTGGTCTGTTTTTAGTCACATTTCACATAGAATATGTTGATGAACTCCGCCCCGCCCCCCCCCCCCCCCCGAAAAAAAAAATACAGCAGGTAAACGTTCTAAAAATCCTGAAGTTTCGTTGGTTTTTTTTTAACCTCAGTGTGGTAAATTCCAAGAATAGAGAGCAATCATGTTGAAGTTTGACAAAACAGCATCAGGGATCCAAGCCCTAATTTCACCGCTCATGGTCGACTGGGCTTGCAAAACTCTTCCTAGAGGGTCAGTCATAGCTTCAGTAACGCGGAGCTAAGTGTAAAAAAAAAAAAACTCATGACAGTGGACCTTGCGGGAGACGGGTTGTCGCATTGTTTTCTTCTATAAGAAATTATTAAAATGGGTAAGCTGGGATAGTTAGAAGTTTTGCAAAGGTTTTGGTGAAGCAGAA
>JAWDGP010004092.1:182500-197500 GCA_033675545.1 Elysia crispata | reverse complement strand
AGAGAGAGAGAGAGAGAGAGAGAGAGAGAGAGAGAGAGAGAGAGAGAGAGAGAGAGAGAGAGAGAGAGAGAGAGACAGACAGAGAGACAGACAGACAGACAGACAGACAGACAGACAGACAGACAGACACAGGCAAACAGACAAATAGATAAATAGAAGAAAAACAAAAAACCTAGAATCTCTCACACAGTTATGTACATGTTTTTGACGGTTATCTGTAAGATGGTATTTGAACACCTGGTCATCAGATAGGCTAGCTCGTGAAAGAACCCGGCTCTCTCTATTCTCAGACCAGTGATCTATCGACTGAGCCATGCGGTGTACACTGGCAGAGACGGCGGTTATGTGTATATGCAAGTGGTCCCTTGTTTATATGAACAGTGTTGGTAGAAACGCTCTTTGCGTCTAATACATCGTGGGGTTAGTTGGCGAAGTGGTATAGTGCCTGGATTAGTAATCTAGCCAAGATGAGGGAGTGAGTTCGAATCCGGCGCTGTTCAAAAAGAAAACAGCGAATTACCTGGGAGTCATGCCCTGGGTGTGGCCCGACCCCCTTGTAGTGTCAGAAGTTTGGGCCGAAATATTTGCCAAGAAGGGGTTAGTTTCTCCCACAAATTAGCTTAGCCTTTGCGCCAAAGATTAAGGACCCACAAAGTCAAGCAGGGCATACAGTCAACGGCTGCCCCAGTAATGATGCCGTCAAGGAAACAGGATCATGATTTGAAAACCCCAGACATAACCCGGATAAATAAGGCGGTAAACTTTTCGACATTTTTCAAGTTTTTTTTTTTTCCAAGTGGATTAACCAGTGAGGCCGAACGGTGTGCTCTCTGTGGGAACTAAAAATTTATGACGTTCGTTTCCTGGATTTGGAGCTGGGGGAAAAATAATAAAAATAAAAGACAGTTTGAAAGTCAGTGCGTAAAACAAATAGATCGTATTGGGTAGTGGGACAAACCATCATCTGTGACGTTTCTATCCTAGGCTGGAATGAGTGACTCTCTATGCTCCTCGAAGACAGAATTAACCTTCTTTCCTAAAATAGCTTCATTGACAGCCACAGTATTCAATCGAGAGGTTATATTAGCGGAGTATTCCAAGAAAAGAATATCCGTGATTTGAACTGGGCTTGCCTCGTCACAATCCCTCCCCAAAACTTAGCCACCCGACCAGACAAGGACTGTTTCCCAGTATGAACATAAAACCTTAGCCACCCGACCAGACAAGGACTGCTTCCCAGTATGAACATAAAAACTTAGCCACCCGACCAGACAAGGACTGCTTCCCAGTATGAACATAAAAACTTAGCCACCCGACCAGACAAGGACTGCTTCCCAGTATGAACATAAAAACTTAGCCACCCGACCAGACAAGGACTGTTTCCCAGTATGAACATAAAAACTTAGCCACTCCACCAGACAAGGACTGTTTCCCAGTATGAACATAAAAACTTAGCCACCCGACCAGACAAGGACTGCTTCCCAGTATGAACATAAAAACTTAGCCACCCGACCAGACAAGGACTGCTTCCCAGTATGAGCATAAAAACTTAGCCACCCGACCAGACAAGGACTGCTTCCCAGTATGAACATAAAAACTTAGCCACCCGACCAGACAAGGACTGTTTCCCAGTATGAACATAAAAACTTAGCCACCCGACCAGACAAGGACTGTTTCCCAGTATGAGCATGTCGAGAAATAGGTCTCTACGCCGGTTTTGGGCTAACATACTGTCATTACGATACTGTCCAAACGTCAACGAATTATTTTACTTAAAAGAAAGAAGCAATTTAAAAATTGAAACCATAACTAGTTTTGTGATTTTTTTTTTTTGAATAGGACTATAGGGTGGTCTTAACAGCGGAAAAAAGTCTCTTGTTTTACGTTTTAAGGGAACTATAACTCAACAGTTTTTGGCAACAAATCAGTAGCATACCTTGGCTTATCTTTCTTTTTCTGTCTGTTTTGATTTTCTCTCTCTCTCTCTCTATCTCTCTCTCTCTCTCTTTCTCTGTCTCTTTCTCTTTCTCTATCTTTTCCTCTGTCTGACTGTGTCTCTCTGTCTCTCTCTCTGCCTCTCTCTTTCACTCTCTCTCTCTCTCTCTCTCTCTCTCTCTTTCTCTGTCTCTTTCTCTTTCTCTATCTTTTCCTCTGTCTGACTGTGTCTCTCTGTCTCTCTGTCTCTCTTTCACTATCTCTCTCTCTCTCTCTCTCTCTCTCTCTCTCTCACGTATAATCAGCGATAAACCAAAGTTAAAGTACCACCTGAGTCCAGCATTCACTAGACCAAGTAGCACTTGACATAGTTACTAAAAAACGAACCGCCGTTACAAACCCCAAATCCAAACAGTTCACCAGTCGTGACTAGAACCTGGCGCGGCGACATCGTACGATCGGGAGCTCCCTATCAGCCTGGGAAGCGCCGGATGATAACAACAAGGATGATGATGATGCAAGATCGGAGTAGGTCTTGTTCATCATGGCAGACCGGAGAAACTTCCCACTAGAAACACCAGCCATGGTTGGCAAATCTGGGCCAGATTCGTTACCACACCAGTAATGGAATTTGAAATCGCTCCGTCAGAAGACCTTAGAGTTTTTGAGCTAACCTTCTCCATTTCTTTAAAAAAAAAAAAAAAAAAAATATATATATATATATACGCGCCAGCAAAGAGATTGACACCGCCTTTCAGATCCCTTCTAGTCGACCCAACCAGTGACTTTCTGGGAACCGCTCATGATCCGTATGATTGTGGCGCCCTCTCTGTACGACAATGGCAGCGACTGACGCGGTAACGGTCGGCAGTGAGGGACGATGCTGCATGCAGTCTGCGTCTCGCCAACTCTGCATTCACTTCTTTCTCTTGCTGGTGGGGTCTCAAACCATTCTGCTCATTTGACAACAATGACGCCCGTATCTAAAAGCTAAGAGGCAATCCGGCAATCTTTGGCTTATTTCACGTGAGTGGGCAATTTCTAGTTTCGGAGTTCTCACAAATCATGGGTAGGGGTTGCCAGGGTGTGAGGGAGAGAGAGAGAGAGAGAGAGAGAGAGAGAGAGAGAGAGAGAGAGAGAGAGAGAGAGAGAGAGAGAGAGAGAGAGAGAGAGAGAGAGAGAGAGAGAGAGAGAGAGAGAGAGAGAGAGAGAGAGAGAGAGAGAGAGAGAGAGAGAGAGAGAGAGAGAGAGAGAGAGAGAGAGAGAGAGAGAGGGGGATCTTGTAACTTGAGCTGACCATCATTAATATTATAAAACAAGCGGAAATCTTTAAACAGAGAATGATACGGACTTGGCCATTTGTTTTGGTCGCGATACTTACAGATTCTCCTTAACCGTTTCGGGTGACGGACTTTCAGCACCAGGTTGCTACATTTGGCAAAGTTCTGTCAGTCTTGAGAGGGAGTGTCGGCGGCTGTGGGGTTAGAACGTCCACCCTGATACAAGTGCTGAGTCTCACCTTCTCAGCCCTCACCCTGCCCGCGGGAGATTGTGTAATTTAAATGCAGAAAAAGCCTGGAATTGCCATATTTTTATTGTGGAGGACGGCGTGTATAAAAAAACAACAATAACAAAAAAAAAATGAACACAATCAAGATGAGACTTGGTGCTCCACAGTAAGCCACTTGTGGATGCTGTGCAATGAACGCCCAAACTCATGCAATGTGGTGTCCTTGGGACACTGTGACTCATAGACGTTAGAACGAAGTCATCATTTGTTCCTGCGATACCTCATAAAATTCCAGTTTCATTAAGATCGTATGCTTATTTGGCAATATCTAATTGCTATGGCGACTATATCGTTCGGGTAATGTGTGTACGTGTGCTTATGGTGATTAAGTTAAGGGCGGACTTGTGTTAATTAAAAGCTTACGTGATGATAGCCTTGGCAAGTCAGTTAGCCTGCACGTGCGCGTGCTCGTCTGTTTAGGTAAGGGACAAGCGAGCAGGGTTACCGGAGTGAACTGATGGAATCTGGGAATAAAGAGCTCTTACGGCGGGCTGTGTCATTGGGAGCTATCCTAACAGGTGTGAGCTGACTGACTGTATGTGTGGGGAGGGGGGGGAGAGAGAGAGAGAGAGAGAGAGAGAGAGAGAGAGAGAGAGAGAGAGAGAGAGAGAGAGAGAGAGAGAGAGACAGACAGACAGACAGAGGGAGAGAGAGAGAGAGAGAGAGAGAGAGAGAGAGAGAGAGAGAGAGAGAGAGAGAGAGAGAGACAGACAGACAGACAGACAGAGGGAGAGAGAGAAAGAGAGAGAGAGAGAGGGAGAGAGAGAGAGAGACGGATAGAAACAGTCAAGGTGATAGAAAGAGAGAGAGACGGACAGACAGACAGACATAAAGAAATTGAGAGAGACATTAGACATACTGAGATAGACAGAGCGAGAGAGGCAGAAATAGGCAGCAAGACAGACAGATAGACAGAGACAGAGTAAGAGAGAGAATCACAGACAGACAGATATAAAGACCGAGCCAGACCCAGAAACATGAAGCTTGATTACATTGGCAAGAATTATTAATGACATTAAAAAAAGAAATAAATAGGCCTTTAATTTTATCAGTTTGGTTTAAAATTTCTGCACCCATAAATGGTTTTAACGATCCTTATTTTGATGTCGCGTTACATCACAAAGGGGAGATTATGTTACGGTTACAGTGATCGAGGGCGCGAGGTAGTTATGGGGATATCGACTTTTGCAGCTCATGTTGATATCTCGTGGTCCAATAACATTTCGTGATTTTTAGATTACAAAATAATGCACGTGAATTCTTTTTTATACCGTGCGCTGATAAAGCAAGTTTATGTGCAGGAAGGGAACTTAAATAACATTTTTAACCAGTCCATTACTGACATTCCAATTATCAACAGCTCAAAAAAGGAGTAATCTTTTAACATTGATACAGAAATTATACGTTTGGCCAACGACTGGATGATACTGATTGTGTAATCTTAAAAAAAAAATCTCAAAAAAAACTTCCGCAATTTGAACCGCGCGCGACTCAGATTGCGAGTTAAGAGTAACGTAACTCGACTTTCCTGATACATCGAGTGAAACCTTGGTTCCCGTAGCACTTCGTAATATAGTAGGGACTGCAAAATTTTGTTGTTGTTTTGTCTGTACTGGGGTTAAAATAGGATCACTTCTCGCCTGACTGTCCAGCACTGGTCTTTGTCCACGCTATCGATCTGTGGAGTTGTCTTAATGTTCAACCAATATTGCAATACACATACATCGTGAATCATAATCCACTCATAGAGTATAAAGCGCATGCTTCTAACTTGATGGAGTTTATTTGGAAGAATAAGAAAATGCAAGTTGTCTCTCTTCGGACGTGCATGCATGAAAGTCGCGATACAGGTGAATTCCGAGGGTCTTGAAGTCAGAGGTAAACCAAAAGCATATTATACTATCTTGATAACCTCAAGAGAGAGAGAGAGAGAGAGAGAGAGAGAGAGAGAGAGAGAGAGAGAGAGAGAGAGAGAGAGAGAGAGAGAGAGAGAGAGAGAGAGAGAGAGAGAGAGAGAGAGAGAGAGAGAGAGAGAGAGAGAGAGAGAGAGAGAGAGAGAGAGAGAGAGAGAGAGAGAGAGAGAGAGAGAGAATGGGAGGATGCTATTATTTTTATACTTTAAATTGCACTCGTCAAAAATCTCCAATCAGAGTATTCAAAGAAACTATAGAAATGGTAGAATAATTCGTCATTATATTATGAGATTTTCTTAATGAGCTTAAAACAAAGTTTCTTAGTCAAGGAAGTTATTGCTAGCCACAAAATGACCTATTTAGGTAGGCCTGTTATACTAATGCATCGTCAAGACATGACGTCAGTATCTCGTTTTGTTTCCATACAGAGGACTTCAAGGTGTATTGTATAGGTGGGAGGCAAAAACAATTTTTTTTTATGATTTCTGTAGAAATAAGGAGAGTTAACTACTTAAGAATTGTTAAATATCTAACTCTATCGTTTATCTTAGCAAGCGAATCTTGTAGACTGGAGATATCTGTGTTTATAGATGAAGCCGATTAGTACCAAGAATCCCAGTGTGCTCCAGTCTCCGAGATAGCAATGAGAGTGCCTGTCTCTGCCTTTCTCCGTCTTTCTCTGTCTCCTGGGCTACAACTGAACAGATGTTTCCTCAGAACATGATGGTACTAAACATAGGGAAGCAGAAGCTACGGCGTCTAATAGTTTTGAACAGGTGAAAATCCACTCATTGTCCGGGCCTCTTTCTGCTTGCTCCCTGTTTCGCCCATATCCTTGTCTCCTCTTCTGTCTGTCTATCTCTCTCTGTCTCTGTCTCTCTCTGTCTCTCTGTCTCTCTCTCTCTCTCTCTGTGTCTCTCTCTGTCTCTGTCTTTTCTCTCACTCTCTCTGTCTTTGTCTCTATCTGTTACTCAAACCTCCCAACCTCCACGCTCTCTCTCCCTCCCTCTCTCTCTCTCTCACATCATATTTATCTAATAAAAATGTTTTTTCTTCGCGCAGTGTATTTCCAACCAGCATTTCGTGACCCTGTGCGAGCTGTTCTGGGATCCATTCCCTCGGTGTAACTAATGGCAGGCGAAGGATGAACCACTCATAGCTCCAGCTCGAGGAGGCGAGACGGTGAGTCAAGTTCTTGGAACTCACTGAAGCCTCGGAATGTTTCTTGGATTTTTTGTTGTTGTTTTTGTTATTTTTTTATGTTTTCATACTTTCACTTTCGCAAAGTCTCTCATCCGCCTCCCTTTCTTTTTTTTCCCCTCCATGGTTTTCATTTCCTCTCTTCTTTTCCTTTTTTCATCCCATTCAATTATTTTTCCTCAAGTTACTTTCTGTCTGTCTGCCTCTTCATATCGATCTATTTATCCATCTATCTATGTATTGATCTATCTATCTTTTTTTCTATTTGTCTATCATTCTGTCTATCGATCTCTCTATCTATATCTCTCTACCTACCTATCTATCTACCTATTTATCTGTCTACCAATCTACCTATCCATCTATCTGTTAGCCTATCTACCAATCTAATGATCTATCTATCTATCAATCAATCTATCTATATATCTGTATTGATGTACCTAAACATCTACGATCACTACTACTTCTTTTATTACCATAAAACTTTCGTCCTCGCAGTTTCCACCCAGAGCGGAGCGGAAGTACAAACCGCCAGTTTCAGACTACTATACTGCTTCTTCTTCTTCTTCTTCTTCTTGATCCACTTCATTTCATTTCAAATACCGCACAGAGGTCGATAGTAGTCTCTAGGGAAACCAGCTATGTGCACACGTTACTGGGAAAGCGCTTTTTAAAAGCATCATGTGTAGGGCAAGTTACTGAGAAAGCGGTTTTTAAAAACGTCACGTGTAGAGCAAGTTACTGAGAAAGCGGTTTTTAAAAACGTCACGTGTAGAGCAAGTTACTGAGAAAGCGGTTTTTAAAAACTTCATGTGTAGGGTAAGTCACTGAGAAAGCGCTTTTTAAAAACGTCATGAGGGGGAGCAAGTTATAAAGAAAGCGTTTTTTAAAAACGTCATGAGGGGGAGCAAGTTATAAAGAAAGCGTTTTTTAAAAACGTCATGTGTAGGGCACGTCACTGAGGAAGCGCTTTTTAAAAACGTCATGTGTAGGGCACGTTATTAAGAAAGCGTTGTTTTTTTTTTTTTTTTTTTTAATTCATGTGTGGGGCAAATTATGAGAAATCGCATTTCAAAAAAATTCATGTGTAGAAGAAGCTATCGGGAAAGCGTTTTTTAAAAACGTCATGTGTGGAGCAAGTTACCAAGAAAGCGTTTTTTAAAAACGTCATGTGAGGAGCAAGTTACCAAGAAAGCGTTTTTAAAAAACGTCATGGGTACAGCACAAACCCAAGTTTGATGGTTATTGTGCTCTATGAATACTAACTGCTGTCTCTTTTTTTCTTTTTACCCCTCTGTACATCGGAATTCCACGTTAAATTTAACCTAAATTTAGCCCTTTCAAGTTGAAAGCACAGCCTCTGAACCTGGAATATAGAGGCCGTTTGACCGAAATTTCCTCATCCAAATGATTGAGGCCATAGTTACCCTGTGACCTTAAGTATTTTTTTCTTTTTTGTTTCGTGATAAAAAAAAAAAGAGGGATTGAGGGCATCGATTCTGCCTCTGTTACAATATGTGTCCTGGACTAATTAGGTACCTCGTCAATAGTACCACACTAGTAGAGTGTTTGCGGTCCACTCCCACCTCCCAGATCTCTCCTCCTCCCCCCCCCTCCCCCCTTTCCCCCCGTGTGTGTGCACACGCCCATTTAACCTCTTCCTTCATCTTATTTTAATCTCGTCGAATATTAGAATTCAACATTTTTTTTCTTCTTCTCGACAACAAATTTGCAAGTGGTGTGATGTAGGAATGCATTGCCAGCAATGCATTCAAAAGAACTAAAATAAATAAATCATGTTGTGTGTTGGTATTTCCCCTCCGCCCCCCCTCCTTTGTCCACCCGCAAATCAATCAATCACAATTCTGACGCTCAAGAATTCGCATCTCAACAATCATGGCCCCCAAGACTCGGTTCATCAGAAGAATCTAGACCTCCTGGACGAGGCTCTGAAATCAGCACAGTCATCTCTCGGGGCATGAAATTTTCAGTTGGATAACTAATGGCCACCCGTCCTCCTCCTCCCTTTACACACACACACACACACACACGTGACACATGCACACACGTGACACATACACTCTCTTACTTCGGTTCCGTGGCCCGCACCACATGTTCTGGCGAGCCCGCCCGGGTGGAGGATCGATTCCTTATCGATTGATCAATCAGGCGGAACGCCTCGGAATCACACGGCCGGGCTGCTCCCCACTCAGCGAGAGTCCGTGGCGAGCCTGGGATACCTGGGCCCGGCTGCTTCGCGGCAACGTCTCATCTAGAATAATGATGTGGGGTATAGGTAGGCTGCCGTTTTCTTCCTAACTCACACACTCATCCTCGTGAATCAAGCTCTGTCTCTGTCTATGTCTTTGTCTCTGTCTGTCTGTCGGTCTGTCTGTCTCTGTCTCTCTGTCTGGCTGGCTCTCTGTCTGTCTGTCTGTCTCTGTCTCTCTCTTTGTCTGTCTGTCTGTCTCTGTCTCTCTCTCTGCCTGTCTGCCTGTCTGTCTGTCTGGCTCTCTCTCTCTCTCTCTCTCTCTCTCTCTCTCTCTCTCTCCCTCCCTCCCTCTGTCTCTCTGTGTACAAGATGCATTAAACACACCTATGTCTGTTTAGAAATCCATTTTGCCCTCTTTAGTATACCGTCCTCTTCCCTTCCAGCTCCCATCCTCACCCCATACTAATCTCACGACCATCCTTCTACCCATTCTGCTGTGACCTTAAACATACCTTTTGTTTCCTGCCCCAAACTTTTCCCAGGATTTATAGATCTATAGAGCAAATACAGGCATCCCCTGAGCCCCAAAGAGAGTTTTCTTGGAAACGACCTACTCCCTCATGAACCGTGCTCAATCTGCAGTACTCTAATTAATTCACAATCACGTGTTCTAGTGACCTACTTCTAAAACTGCTTCCGTCACCGTCATCCCTTTAGGTATCGAGCCCAAATATTGATGACGTCATTTCACGGTCGTGCCTCCTTAGTGATTCCCCTTTAAGATATTTTTCTTTGCGTTCCATTTCTGCCGCGCCTGAACTATCGGGACCTATTGATTCTCGCCGATGATTGTTGTTCCGCGTGAAATGGCGAGAAAAGGAGGCCGAAGTAGAGCAAAGACTAAGCAGTAATGAGCCTCGGAGAAAATAGAAAAAAAAATATGTGTGTCCGTCTTTGTGTATGTGTTTGTGCGAGAAGAGATAAGAGTTGATTAGACATCGATTATTACGCAACTCAATTAAGTAACCGAATAAAGCTTCTTTTTTTGTTATGTAGGACAAAGCTTGCTTTTTCAGGTGCCGATCTTCTGCTAAGCATTTACTGTCATGAGACACGTAGTTGAAACGAGGAGAACAAAACACGAGTTCTAGTGAACTCCACTATAACTGCTACTGGTGCAGTTACTACTACTACTACTACTACTACTACTACTACTACTACTGCTGCTGCTGCTGCTGCTGCTGCTGCTGCTGCTGCTGCTGCTGCTGCTACTACTACTACTACTACTACCACCATTTTATTTTAGCGTTGCTGTTATTGAAGACATTTTGCATGTGAGGAAAAGATGTTGCAGGCGCCATAATCAGCCAGCTATTACAGTCAAAATTAACGTGGATATTGTTGTTCGACTTCGTTCTCAGAACACCGTGGATCGGATTCGGACAAATATTGCATTTTGATGAGGCAATGGACGCCCTTACCTTTCACCTTAACGTCCACTCGCTGGCTTATCTTGTGTAAAATCGCAAAACTTTCCACACTTGCTGCAATACAAATTCCAACATTTCTTTTTCCTCTCAATGAATCTGGCACCGGCTGGCCATTGGTTAAATTCTCAAACTAGAGACCTGGAGGGATGCGGTCGAATCCTCGAGGAGCAAGGAATATGTTCATTGTTCGACGATTGGTTCCCCTTCCTCCACCCCCCCCCCCCCCCTCTCTCTCTCTCTCTCTCTCTCTCTCTCTCTCTCTCTCCCCTCACCCCTTCCTCCTCATTCCATCAGCTTCCTTTCTACGTGAAGGACTTTAACTGACCGATAGCTTGTTAAGTGTATGGATAACATGCTATGTATACCTTTGATACACCTGTCACAGAGATATGCTTACCTTGCGGTTTAATGATGTGTGAGTCTCCTCAAAATAATAACATTGACGAGAATCACTGCCTTTGTTTCGCATTACAACGCACACACGTAGTCATTTCGAATAAGGAGAATCTTTTGAAAAGCCCCGAATGCTGGGCTTTGCTTGTTCAGTTAATTACTTCAACACCGTACAATGAATGTTTTTCTGTGCATGTCACATTGACACGATGACAGAATCGTTTTCTTTGTTTACACTATCATTCATATTTACTATAGCATGATTGTCTAATCCACGTGATGCGCTAATTCTGGTTATTCTCAATCAACAAACAAGCCAAGCATACACTATCTGTCTTGTGATAAAAATGATATTGATATGTCCTTTCCACAAACTAACATTGTTCTAGAGGTAAAACAGTTGTAAAATAAAAACTTGGCGTACACTATCTCTCTTGTGTCCAAAATGATATTGACATGTCCTTTCCACAAAGCAACATTGTTCTAGAGGTAAAACAGTTATAAAATAAAAACTTGGCGTACACTATCTCTCTTGTGTCCAAAATGATATTGATATGTCCTTTCCACAAAGCAACATTGTTCTAGAGGTAAAACAGTTATAAAATAAAAACTTGGCGTACACTATCTCTCTTGTGTCCAAAATGATATTGACATGTCCTTTCCACAAAGTAACATTGTTCTAGAGGTAAAACAGTTATAAAATAAAAACTTGGCGTACACTATCTCTCTTGTGTCCAAAATGATATTGATATGTCCTTTCCAGAAAGTAACATTGTTCTATAAAATAAATCGATCATTGCATCGCAACTTGGGAAGATCGCCATAACGGGTGGTTTTTGTCTATGTAAGGTACAGTCTTGTTTTCAGTAAAATATTTCCTTTTTCTTAAAGTATATTGATAAATTCGACCCTCGCATCAGACTACAGATAACTGCTGTAAGCTGCTAAGGGTTATTTTACCCCCCGCTCTAACGTTTGTTAGAGAAATTAATGTAAAACAATCAGGGCATTTTGCATCTAAAGATCAACAGCCAGCACCTGTTCCACATTTGCTCTGGACAAAAGACACACATGAACAACTTGCAATATCTAAACCGCGCACCCACCCCTCAAACAGAACGGGGTTTCTCCAGGACGTGTAATGAAATGAAGGACATCGAATTATTCTGTACTTTTTCAATTTGTGTTTAGATCCCTTTCAAACGCTTATTAGAAAGCTGTGAATTTTCGAAGTGCATAAAAATGCACTGCCTTACGGAAATTTTCAATCGCACAGAAACTATTGTTTAAACATACATGGAAAAGAATGTTTTAAAAAAAATAATATGCAAACAGATTTAGATTGTCCAAATTTAGTGGACTATTCGAATTTCTGAAAACCTCACCAGCTCTACCGTATGCCTCTGGTAAAAGAGTTCTGCTTCGTACTATTGTTGCTTATTTGGTGAGACACCTCATTAGCTACTAGAGGGTAAAAAGTGTCCCCTGCTAGGATGACAATAACTGAAGTCAAAGTATTTATTTCCAAAGTTATTGTAAATGTATATATCGAGTTCCGGAAAAGGATAAGCCTTTCTTGATTTCTGCATTGTCTTAATTTTCCCTCATCAAGACAGTAGACAGATGGTCCTAGTTTTCCGTCTCTTTGATTTTAAAAATCTGTTCATATACTTCAAAATTGCCTAGTTTTCCGTCTATAGCTTCCGATTTTACTGATCTACTAACATCCTTCAAAAGTGCCTCTTGTCGTATGCTAACAGCTTAGAGCTTGGTCCACTACTGCCTAGAACTAGAATCTAGTGCGACCTTGTCAGAGGGCATCAACAGACCTCCGACCAACCAATACGCCATCTGAGCCGAGAGAGAGGCAGGAAAAGACGGAGATCATTAATTTCCATTTGAAAAGGCATGGTTTCCAAGATGGATACACACATCATTTTATTGTGCCATGTGGTCGGCAACCAAGTGCAATAGCAGAAACAGCATTTACCGGGTCTGAGTTTATTTAAGGCTAAACTTGTTTAAGTTTTTATGACGAGTTCCCATTTTATTGATACATAGATATGCTCCGCCCTAAATCTCTTTCTTGTCTTTTTTAAATCCGTACACGGGCACATGATAAAAAATAATAAGGAAATCTTCTTCAGTGTCCAGTTGTGAAGCTAGAACTCAGCATCTCATTCAACGCATCAAAGATTAAAAAAAAAAGAAAGAAAAAAAAAATTATGAAAGGAAAAGTAGGCCTACTGTCTCGGGGGTGACGAATCATAGGTAGATCGACACTAAGCCTTTAACCGGTTCCAAAATTAGCTTTACTGCTAGAGATCAAAATGAATCAATTGTCTGAACATTGTCGGAACTGCGTCAAACAGTAGATTGTGATTTCGACAGGTTGAAATACTCGCAGGATTAAAGGATCAGTACCCGACACTAGTTTTATGGGACTCGTTAATTCGGTGTTAACCGTAGACTATGCAGGCCGCTCTCTGCGGTGGGATTATCGTCAGGGCGTTTCGTAAGATTAGGTTGAGTGCTAAATTCGTTTGGTGACCCAAGGTCAGACTGTTTGAGTTTCAGGAGGCGATGAAAGAGAGAGGGGGAGAGAGGGATAGAAAGAGAGAGAGAGAGAGAGAGAGAGAGAGAGAGAGAGAGAGAGAGAGAGAGAGAGAGAGAGAGAGAGAGAGAGAGAGAGAGAGAGAGAGAGAGAGAGAGAGAGAGAGAGAGAGAGAGAGAGAGAGAGCAATGAGGCATCTCTGGCGATTGATTCAGGTGGGTTACCGTCAGCAATGCTTAGATATAGTGGCTGTCTCATCAATTTACTAATTGCAAGTTGTGAACGAGACGCACAGAGAGCAATAGAGAGAAGTCACCAACAATTGCCAGATAGCACAGTTACTGTCAGATAGCAGTTACCGTCAGATACCACAGTTACGTGAGTTACCTCAGTTAACGTGAGTTATAACAGTTACCGCCAGGTACGAAAGTTACCGTCAGGTACCACAGTTACCGTGAGTTATAACAGTTACCGCCAGGTACCACAGTTACCGTCAGGTACCACAGTTACCTTGAGGTACCACAGTTACCGTCAGGTACCACAGTTGCCGTAAGTTATAACAATTACCGCCAGGTACCACAGTTACCGTCAGGTACCACAGTTATCGTCAGGTACCACAGTTGCCGTCAGGTACCACAGTTACCGTGAGGTACCACAGTTACCGTGAGTTATAACAGTTACCCCCAGGTACGAAAGTTACCGTCAGGTACCACAGTTACCGTCAGGTACCACAGTTTTCGTCATGTACCACAGTTACCGCCAGGTACCACAGTTACCGTGAGGTACCACAGTTACCGTCATGTACCACAGTTACCGTGAGGTACCACAGTTACCGTGAGTTATAACAGTTACCGCCAGGTACGAAAGTTACCGTCAGGTACCACAGTTACCGTCAGGTACCACAGTTACCGTCAGGTATCACAGTTACCGTCAGGTATCACAGTTATCGTCAGGTACCACAGTTACCGGCAGGCACCACAGTTACCGTCAGGTACCACAGTTACCGTCAGGTACCACAGTTACCGTCATGTACCACCGTTACCGTCAGGTACCACACATATCGTCATGTACCACAGTTACCGTCATGTACCACATTTGCCGTCATATACCACAGTTGCCGTCATATACCACAGTTGCCTTCAAGTACCACAGTTGCCGTCAGGTACCAAAGTTGTCGTGATTTATAACAGTTATCGCTAAATACTACAGTTACCGTGAGTTACCTCATTTACCGTCAAATGCCATAGTTACCTTGAGTAGCCACAGTTACCGTCAGTTATCACTGTTACCGTGAGTTACCACAGATATCACCAGGTACCACAATTACCTACAGATACCACAGTCAGATACCATAGTTATCTTGAGTTATCACAGTTACCGCCAGATACCAGTTCCAATAACAACTATTAGCTCTCACTAGATACAGAAAATCAACATTTGTCACCATAGTTACCATCAGATCTGCCGTCATCAATTAGCATCAGTGACCTTCAATTACAATCATTTACCATCATTATCTGTATTATCACCTTCAGTTACATCCATTTACCATCATTTGATTTTATAATCACCTTCAACTACAACTAGTTACCATCTTTAATGTTATCATCGCATTCAGTTACATGCAGTTACCATCATGAATTTTTATTATCACCTTCAGTTACATCCAGTTAACATCGTTAATTGTATCATCACTATTAGTCCCATCCACTTACCATCATCAGTTTTTCCATCAG
>JAWDGP010004092.1:172500-177500 GCA_033675545.1 Elysia crispata | reverse complement strand
TGCTTTGTTGGTTGTTTTTTTTTTTGCTTTTGTTGTGATTTTCTTCGTAGCAGTTGCTTTTTTTTTTTTTTAATTTTTACTACAGTTTCATTTTCTTTCATATTGTCGAAAAGGCTCATTTTTGTCCAAGCCAGGTGTAAAAAGCCACGAGCACAGACAAATACACACACACACACAGACACACTCACACACCAACAAAGGCTCATCATGGCGCCATTAATTACTTTCTACAAGCTTGAGAATCGTCACCGTCAGACAAAGGCGGTCTATGAGAGCGACCGATTAAAACGAAATGTTGTGTTAATGGAATCTAGCAGAGCGTTGAAAGAAATAACCCTAGATCTAGATCTTCGGAGCTCCATCTGCAGTTTGTCTGCCAGTTGAGGTGACACATGATGGCTCCATTGGTAGGGCAAATACCCCGAGTATAGCATGGGGTTAATATGTTTTATCCATCACATCATCATCATTGCCCCAAGCATTGACCTACTTCTGTTACCTGCTACCAAATAAATCAGACTGAAAACATTCAACTGGTGAGAAATAAGAATAGTTGGATACTTATCTAGAATCTAAACCTATTTATAGATTTTTTTAAAAATTCATTAACATATAGGTTTAAATGAATGCGCAGCTATGAATTCCTGAAATGCAGTGCACCATTTTGCATGTCATACGGCAATCGAAAATCTCCTTACATGCGTTAAAAAAAGATCTTAAAATAGAGTCGGAAAAAAACAAAATTAGTCGATTTCCTCTCATGCCGCTTCTTTTGAAGTGTTTTTTAATCTACTGACTTGCTATTTGCATTGAAGTGTTACTCAGAACTTGGTAATCATTTCAAGGGATACAGGAAAGTAGAAAAATAGGATCTAGGAAATAGATATGAAAAATATTTGAATTATGTTGAAAGAAACGAGAGCAAAAAGTAGTCAGATTTTATGTCCAGGAAACAGAAACTTGAAATGCGCTTAGTTATCTCCTAAATCAAGAAATGTCATGGCAGACAAAAGTTTATTCCAAACAACCTGAAAGTCTAGTAACAGATTGTGAAGAGAAAATATAATGCAATGACCAAAAATGATAAAGGAATTATCTATTCCTATTATTATTTCCCTTTCTTACCTCCTAGCATGTTTTATTTCTCGTTATGAGTTGTGTCGGCTAGCTAGGAACTTCTAAACCATTTTGCCCGGAAACTAAAGGAAATCTTACAAGCTCTGTTCATCTGCCTACTATCGCGTAATCAGTGGATGATCCACTATAGCTAGCCTTTAAAATACCTTGCAATATGCGAATACAAAGTCTTGGAAATCTGGAAAGAGTAGAGAACGGAGACCCTGAGAGACAGCGAGAGAGAAGGAGGAGGAAAGAATAGAGAGAGTTTGAGTGAGTGAGTGAGTGAGTGAGTGTATTGAGTGAGTGTATTGAGTGAGTGAGTGAGTGAGTGAGTGAGTGAGTGAGAGTATTGAGTGAGTGAGTGAGAGTATTGAGTGAGTGAGTGTATTGAGTGAGTGAGTGAGTGAGTGAGTAAGTGAGTGTATTGAGTGAGTGAGTGAGTGAGTGAGTATTGAGTGAGTGAGTGAGTGAGTGAGTGAGTATTGAGTGAGTGAGTGAGTGAGTGAGTGAGTATTGAGTGAGTGAGTGAGTGAGTGAGTATTGAGTGAGTGAGTGAGTATTGAGTGAGTGAGTGAGTATTGAGTGAGTGAGTGAGTGAGTGAGTGAGTATTGAGTGAGTATTGAGTGAGTGAGTATTGAGTGAGTGAGTGAGTGAGTGAGTGAGTATTGAGTGAGTGAGTGAGTGAGTGAGTGAGTGGAGTGAGTGAGTGAGTGTATTGAGTGACGCTGTGAGGAAAGAATGGCTCAGGCTTGAGATGCTCCATCAATTATTCAGTCAGTCCTGGACCATCACCACGGCCACAGGGTTGTGGACACAGGTGCGACGTCACCATGCAGTGGTCAGTCAACTGGGGGAGGTCTGTCTGCCATCTCAGGTCAGAGGAGACAAGCCCAGCCGAGTGTCTCTTACTGCCTCACTCTCTACCGCCACACTTTCCTGTCCTAGTGAAGCGGGGATGGTACCCTCTGTCTAGCTAGGTGGTACTCTGTGGGTAGGACGCGAGATTCCTAGAACTGCTGTTGTTTGCCGAGGAATCTGGAATAAGTTAACACCTCGAGACCGAGAAAACTAGATCTAGTTGACCCCACCGTTGCAAATATATAAAGAAATACAAATAGGGCAGCCAAACAGAGCTGACTTTAAACAAGAGTTGACTTTAACCATTGCAAATATATATCGAAACAAAAAAAACCAGAACCGTCGAACAGTTGACTTTAAACATTAAGTTGACAATAAACATTGCAAATATATATCGAAATAAAAAAAAAGAACCGCCAGAGGTGACTTTAAACAACAGTTGGCATTAAACATTGCAAATATATATCGAAATGGGCTCCCAAACAGAGTTGACTTTAAACATTGCAAATATATATCGAAATGGGCTCCCAAACAGAGTTGACTTTAAACATTGCAAATATATATCGAAATGGGCTCCCAAACAGAGTTGACTTTAAACAACAGTTGACATTAAACATTGAAAATATATATCAAAATGGGCTCCCAAACAGAGTTGACTTTAAACAACAGTTGGCATTAAACATTGAAAATATATATCGAAATGGGCTCCCAAACAGAGTTGACTTTAAACAACAGTTGGCATTAAACATTGAAAATATATATCGAAATGGGCTCCCAAACAGAGTTGACTTTAAACAACAGTTGGCATTAAACATTGAAAATATATATCAAAATGGGCTCCCAAACAGAGTTGACTTTAAACAACAGTTGACATTAAACATTGCAAATATATATCGAAATGGGCTCCCAAACAGAGTTGACTTTAAACAACAGTTGGCATTAAACATTGAAAATATATATCAAAATGGGCTCCCAAACAGAGTTAACTTTAAACAACAGTTGACATTAAACATTGCAAATATATATCGAAATGGGCTCGCCAAACAGAGTTGACTTTAAGCAAGATTTTCCCTTAAAGGTTTCGACTTTTAGTGGATTTCTCTGTATTTTCCTATTGAGAAGGAGATGAGGAAGGAAAGAGAGTGAGGAAGGGGGGGGGGGGGGGGGGGGGGAAAGGGAAGTTAGTGCCTGATCAGCATCACTTTGAGAAAATCTCTGGCGCAGATTGACTCTTATGATTCAGAAATCTTGTAATTGGAGACAAAATAAATTCCGTTTTCTGAGAAATCTGCTAGCCGCATGTGGCAGATGCAGAGCTAGAGACTAATCACATAGTTCATAGATTTGTACATGATTAATTGAACGACGAAAAACAAAACAACAACAACAACAGCAACAACAACAAAAATGCTTTTTAAAATTTTATCTAAGACAACTCAGGCATTGTCGGTTGGGTAACCAATGAGTACCCAATACGTCAGATTGACATGCTCGTGAATTGTGCCCCCCCCCCCCAAAAAAAAAAAAAAAAAAAAAAACCTAGAAAAAAGAACAAAAAAACAAAACAAAACAAAAACAAAACACACACAAATGAACAAAACAAAAACAAAATCAAAGAAGTCAACAACACGAAATAAATATAACAGGCAGACCGATGTATAGTAGACACGTAAACACGAATGATGCCTAAATCAATGAAAAAGTGCAGCAATGGCAGTATTTCTTTTTCTTTACCTATTTTTCGCTAATTGTGTCCCCTATTCTATTTTCCTGTGAGTTGGCGCGTAAAGAACGGTTTTCTTGTCTTAACTGGTACCTCGAGGAACAAGATCTTCCGGATTTCACCCTGGTCTCCTTTAATATTGGCTCATAATGGTCGTGAGAGAGAATTAATACAGAGATTGATGGAGGGAAGGGTAGAAAGAGGCGAGAGGAAAAGGGGCGGGAAAGAGAGAGAGAGAGAGAGAGAGAGAGAGAGAGAGAGAGAGAGAGAGAGAGAGAGAGAGAGAGAGAGAGAGAGAGAGAGAGAGAGGTTGATAACATAAGGTTAATGGAAGTGTTTGCTTCATTCAATGAAATAAGAATAAGATTAAAGATGATATAGCAGAGAAGCCAGTGAGGGGGAAAAAAAATAAAAATATATATATATATATATATATATATTTTTTTTTTTTTTTTTTTCCTGCATAGGTCGATGGTTAGCTCGTTTCTCCCTCAGTCTGATGCTCAATCTAACTCTGTCTGCTCGGTCTAAAGTTTTTGTTTGATATCGCTTGAACTCCCTATACACTCTTTTTACTTCTTTTTTCCCCCCCCCCCTTTAACGATAGATTTACCGAGGCACCAATCAACGTTGATCTCATGTCCCTCGGAATCTAGCGAGACCAGAGTAATAGTGATGCAGTGCCGAAAATCTGCCTCGTCACATTATTCCGAATTTTCGGAGATTTATCCCAATCGGGGTCACTATTCAGGCCAAGTGGTCGGATTAGTCCAGCCTCAATGGCTTCCTCTCCGCCCCCCCCCCCCCCCTCCCCAGTCAGCAGAGCCAGGTACCCATTCCTGGCCGGCGGGTTGGCAGCAGCTCGGGAGAGGGGGGTTACGCTGGGTTACCGTGCAAACACGGGTCGCCTCCACCGCGACCTTTGGCCCGCTGCATTTGACCATGACCTTACACTAAGCCCGCTTATGGGTTTTCAATTCGGACTGGGGTCCAGCAAGTTAGGGCTTTCTGGTGGCTCAGTGGGTAGAATGGTTGGTCAAGACTGAGGAGGTCCTGTGGTCGATTCCTGGTGTCGAAGCCGGATCTGTCCCGTTTCACCAGCCTTATCCTTATATTGTCCCGGGGAAAAAAAAAGAATGGAAGGTATATAGAGCTGGGTGAGAGGAACTATCATTGTAGGCACCTTCAGGATCTTTCTCTCCATCCTGATCTCTCTTCATTGTTCCCTCACTTCCAACCTTCTCTTTTTTATTTAGTCCTCAGCTATTTTCCATGACCTCCTATTTTTCCAGTCACCAC